>CM017439.1:29593202-29867141 GCA_007726485.1 Eragrostis curvula
GCCGCGACGCCGCCCGCCCGCCCGCGACGCTGCAACACCGTCTGTCGTGGGACGACGGCGAATTCAGCCTGCGGCGGACGACGTACCCGAGCTCCAGGTCCGGACCTTCTCCTTCTACTTCTTCTCCTGGTGGTGGAGTGATCAGGGGAAGCTGGTCCTTGTTCTCGTCATGCTCTGCGGGAGGCTGAAAGGGTTGTACAGGCAGCTGCGCAGGGCCTGATCAAAGAAATGGCCATGAAAATATTTCGACGCCTTGAGTGGTGGTCCAGGAATCACCAACTTGAAATTCCAAGTGACCATGTGCATAAATTTTTAGAGTAAAGATCGGTGGAGGGATACATTTATTGTTGTATAAATTGTGTTGGATAATCTTTTTGTATCCTCTTTTCCAGCAAATTATTGATTGCATCAAAAGTGTTGATGTATCCTTGTATGTGCTACTGAAAACTGAATATAATGCGGCACATATATGAATAAAAGTGTTGATGTCTATTTTCCTGGAATTTTCAGTTTACAATTCTGAAAGTTGTGTGTATAGCTGTCTCCGAAAAATTTCAGTTTACAGTTCTTGGTTGGTCAAGTTTCCAGTGTGGCAACAACATGTATTCATTCAAAACTCTGCTGTTTTTTTTTTTTTCACTTGAAGTATTCAAATATCAATCACCATGTAAAATATTCAAATATCAGTCACCATGTGAGCAGAGCATCTCACAGGTGAAACCACAAGAACAGACTTGCAAAATCCTGTCATCCATTCACTGTGAGCTGAATAGCTGATATTCCACACGAACTACTTAACTGGAACACTGAAACGACAGTTACACTATTGAACTATGAACTGAACCTGAAACAGGACACTACTAGTTGATTGCAGGCAGCTTGTGTGAAAATGCAGTATGAGATCAGTGGTTTCTTGATCCCAGTTACAGAGTGATCATGTGATTATGTATGAATATTCTAGTTGAATGATAATCAAGATCATAAGTATATGATCATGTGTGATGATCTTGACAAAAGAATAAGGGAAATTGCAGAGTAAAGTTACTCCTGTTTCTGATATCACACGAGCACGGAGAGGCTTATGTCCAAGATGGCACTGAAATTATCAGTTGGTAGCAGAAATTGCACTGAAATTATTGCTTGAGAAGTTAATATCTGAATGCCAGCATTGTTTTACTCATAAAGATCTGAATGCCCCATGATGTTAATGATTGGGAACAGGGCAGCATATGTAAAGGAAAAAATACAAACTGCAATAGATCCAGTTTTAACTGCAGTAGGATTAATCCCTTCATGAAATCCACTGAACTCTACACTATCAGCTCTGATGCAGTTCCAAATGGTCACTAGCAGACGAGATGCATACCTCATACAGACTATAGAAAAAGACTATTCTTGTGCTTCTCCTTTTCAGTAGCAAGACAGGACAAAGAAAAAAATACTTATGCTTGTACTAGCCACACCACAGTGGTAACGTAGGGAGCATTTTTTGAATTCAACATCTCTGTTCTTTTTTAGTGCAAACATCTTTGTTCTTAATCTCTAAATATTCAGGCAAGTATTTACTGAAATTCAGACATCTCTCACTCTGACTACTTGAAATATTGGTTTAAGCTTTGTTGGTCCAGTACTCATGCAGTCTGCCTTGGCTAGTAAAATGTACACTGCAGTGCATAAACCAACTGCCAAATTACAAGCTCTACATGTGTTTTGGAATGAAACAAAGTAGTCCATGTTTGTATCACAAAAACACATTCGTTCAACCTATGACTGCATGGTGATGCAGAAAAAAGCAGTGGAAACAGGGTAAGATACATATCATTAGTGTCAGATACAGGGCAAACAGCAGTGCAAAAACACATTCAGCCACTGAATTCTGTAAACATTGCAATACAAATATATATACTACTTTTCTTCTGTCCAAAATGGACCAGAGAAAATCACAAAGTACATAACAAATACTGTCACAAAGTACATGCTCTGAAAATCACTTCAGATACAGGAGTTGTGACTGTTACATTCAGTTGACCAGTACAGATCAGCTTTAACTGTGAAACAGAGCAACCAAAGAGCAACCAATGTCTCATTGAAGCATTGGCAACAGGAAAAAAAAATTGGCCATCACTGTTTTCAGATTGATCAGACAACTGGTGAATATTACATCAACAACTGAACTGCATAAAACACTAGCAGAACATCAATATAGCAGCATTTTCGTTCATGAAACAAAAATTTCATGGGCTACTGCATACAGGGCTGAATTCTCAATACCAAGGCTTACAAAGACTTGTCCAGAACATCAATATAGCAACATTTTCCTCCATGCCAATGTTCTGTTGCTGTATGTACATATTGAATTCATCGATTAAAATTAGAGGAAGCTGTGAAACAGCACACATGCTTGCTAGTTACATATGACAGGATATTAAACCTGAACTGAACCTGAAACTCTGAACTGGTACGTAACCATCTGAATCAGATCATATGTAACTAGCGCGGCCGCCTACGTGGGATTCGGCCACATCGCCACCGCGGAGACCATCGTCCAGGCCATGCGGGAAGGCCACAAGGACATCTTCTTCGTCGCCGGTGGAGCCAAAGACGGCAGAGGAGGCCGAGCGCTGCCGGAGCCGGAGCGGGACGCCGGCGTGGAGATGGGGAACGTCGACGAGGGCGCCTGCGTGTGATCCATGCTGTCGACGAGGGTGCGGAGCCGGCAATCTTGTTCGCGGTGGTAGACGGCGCCGGCGAGCCTTGTCGCGGCCGTACGCGGCGCCGGCAGCCCACCTCGCGCGGCCCTGGAGGTGGAGCCCTCCATGCGCCCTTGAACGGCGTGGCGCCGTGGAGGAGCACCGCACGGAGGACGGTGGTGGTGGCGCTGCGCCGGGACGCCGCCGGGAGGAAGCTGCTCACCTGGGAGCTCGTCAAGGCCGCCGCCGCCGGGGACCGCATCGTCGCGCTCCACGTCGCCGCCGCCTCCGTAGCCGAGGAAGAGGAGGGCAGCGCCGCCGCCGCGGCCGACACGTTGGCCTCCGTCGACGGGCGCGGGCGGCCGGCGCGTTGACGGCGCCGGGCTAGATGCGGCGGCGTGCGGGAGAAAGGAGAGGAGAGGAAAAAAGAAAAAAGAAGAGAAAAAAATCAAAATGAAAAAGAAAACGATGGGGCCCACGGATGAGGGGGAGGTAGGAGGACCCTGGGAATGAGGGCTTGGAGGTGGAATTTGAGGGGGCATGTAAAATGAGGGCTCAAGTAAGATCCCTACTGGAGTTGTTTTTTTGACCCAAGACCCTAAAAATGAAGTAGGGTCTCAAATAGGGGCTTTGCTGGAGTTGCTCTAAGGGCTCTTTGGTAAAGTAGAATCCACCGGCTTCTTCACTGAGAAATTCTACGAAAGCGGTTTGGCACGACAATAACTTGTTTGGTATCACGGGCAGAGCAACTCTCTTCTTCATGAGAATTATATATATTTTTCCACCAAAATAAATTATTTATTTTAGATGTCTAATACTCCCTCCGTCCCGATATATTTGACGTCCTGCGCTTCAACACCGAAACCAAGAAAAGTGGGTCCAGCCATTACTGCAGCAGCACATGGGTCTCAGTAAGGATGCGTTGCTCCAGCAACCAAGCACCACACGCCTCATCCATTCGTTCCTTTTCTACCCGGTGCCCATCTCCTTTCCTCCAACACCACACGCCACGCAAGGATCGCCTCCATGGCCTGTGGAGCAGTCGCCGTGATGGTCTGGAGAGCAGTCGCAGACGCCAACGACATCCTGCTTCCTCGAATCCACAGCCACGGCAGCCTGGACCCACGCTCTGCCGTCTCTGCTGCCTCGCCTTGCGCGGCCTTCCCTGAGCAGGGCGCCGCCGCGACCTCCATCTCCGGCCTTCCTGAGCACAGGGCGCCGCCGCGGCCTCCCCATCTCCGGCCTTCCTGAGCGCAGGGCGCCGCCGCGACCTCCTCATCTCCGGCCTTCCCCGAGCGCATGGCGCCGCCTCCCCCTCCGGCCTACACCTTGTCGATTGAAAGCGCAGCGGCGCCGCCTCCACCTCTGGCCTTCACCTCGTCGATTGAAAGCGCAGCGGCGCCGTCTCCCCTTCTGGCCGCGCGATCCACCTCGATTGTAGGTGCGGCGCCGCCTCCCCTTCCGGCCGCGTGCGCCACCTCCTCCATTGCAGCTGCGGCGGCACAACCCTACCACTCGCGCGCGTCGCCTCCTCCATTGCAGGTGCGGCGGCGCCTCCACTGCCAGTTGCGAACGCCGTAGGTGCGGCGCCGCTGCCTCCATGGGCCGTCGACCTCAGCTGGGAGGAGATGTGGGAGTGGAGGGGAGGAGGGGAACTATGCAGATCCGGGAGGCAGAGTTTTAGGCACAGAGGATCCCGGTTCTGTGTGGTCAGGGAGGCAGAGTTGTATTGGAAGTCGAGAACGACAAATATTTTGGGAATTTTGGATGGCGCTAGGACGTCAAATATTGAGGGACAGAGGGAGTAGTTTATTTCATAAATATAACATTTGTGTTACAGCTCCCTATATTATTTCCACCAACAATTTGTTCTCAAATATCTGGTTTAGGTATCTAAATAAATTGGTTCTCAAAGGCAGTAATTTGTTCATGTCCTTATATAATTGTTCTAACTTCAAAAGCACAATAATTTTGTTCGAAGTCACAATATAATTTGTTCCACAAGCACAACTTATTTTTACCTAAATAATTTATTATATAGTGAAAAATGTCTAAACAAAATAAATATGATGAACAATGAGATTTCACAACTGAAACTATCAAAAACTTGTCAAGGAACATGTAAAATGGATATATGTATCAAAAGTAGAATCTTTTACAATGAAAAACACAAACCTATAACAAAATGCTATAAAATAAAATATGAAACATGAAAAGTGAAGTAAATAAATATGATACAGACATTTGTTCTGAAAACTAATCTCATGTACAAGCAGGTGATCATATACTTGCACGTGGAGCCTAATTAACCACACGTTTGTAGAATAGTCTGAAACTAACTTTTTAGGAACTATAATATACAAACCAAATAAAAGTATAGGGAAAAAAAGACCAGTATATATACCAGACGAAAGGATCAGAAAAACAAAAACACAAGTAGAATAAGCGGCATTATATGGTTCTTTTTAGGGATATAAGTGACCACAACACTCCTGTGGATCTACTAGACAGACATGTTATAATTCTATGGACCTATTTTACATGATTTTACGCTCCAATGAGCCAATTATATAGGCAAAGTTTTTTGGGGGGGCTACAGATTTTGGTTGAAAAGTTATTTTGTTTTGTAATTTTTTTTAGCTTCTCAGGGTACTAAAAGCTAGAAAGAATATTTTAGCTTTTAGTTTATTGAGTAAATTTCACAAAACCACAACTTTTGCAACCAGTTTCACAAAACCACAACTTTTAGTTCGGTCCCACTCGTCAGCCAGACAAAGTGCATAGGGCTAATAGAGGATGACAAGTGGGCCCAAGACCGAAAGTTGTGGTTTTGTGCAACAAGTAGAATAAATAGTTGTGGTTTTGTGAAACTGATTTCAAAAGTTGTGGTTTCTTGCAACAAGGAACCAAATAGTTGTGGTTTTGTAAAATTAACTCTAGTTTATTTCCTGAGAAGTCAACGGTTAAGCTTTAGAACCTTGTTTGTTTCAGCTTCTGGCATTTTTAGGAAAAAGCTAGAAAAAGCTGAAACAAAGATGACCTAAATATTACCATACTCTATTTTCTTTATTAAATTATGGATTCAATACATATTAGAAATTAAAGTTGAAATTCAAGCGTTAGAATATATGGTTGTGATTGGTACGACAATGGGACCTAGAAATTGGGTACAGACCACGAAAACCGGTGTTGCGTGAAAGACAAAAGGCCCCTTTAAAGGCACGGCTAATCCCCGTGAGCGCACTTGCGGGCATCAGCGTGCATGCGTTTTGACAGGAAATTAAACCGATTGGCATTGCCCGCTTCTTTTCCCTGTCGACCCACACGTTTTGGTGACCACGCGTGAAAGATACAAAGCATGTTTTGCCCGTTTTGGGGCGCGGCTAATCCGCGCGAGCGCGCTCGTGGGCATCCGCATGCATGCATTTAGATAGGAAACGGACACATGTTTTGGTGACTCCTGGCGAAAGACAAAAAGCTCTGTTTGGGAGCGTGCCTAATCCACGCAAGCGCTCGCGGGCGTCTTGTGCATGCATTTTGGCAGTAAATCGACAAGGCACTGTCAAGTTTGTTTCCCTACCCACGCCGTGTTTTTTGTCACGGCGCTAGCTGACATCTCTTGCATACACTTAGTTTTTGTGAGGGCCGAGCTTTACAGAAACTTAGAGGACAGACTTCTGCAAAAACTTATGATTGAAATTCCATTTAAACTTATGAACAAACTTACGTTCAAACTTGTTTTCAAACTTATCAAACAAATTTATGCCCAAACTTTTTGGTTACTTATGAATAGACTTATGTAACTTTTTAACTTCTGTGCATCCCAAAGCTTTGCTTTAACGTGTGCTGCTATGGGCCCGTATGGATGCGAGAAACCGCTCAGTTGCTCCATATGGGCACATCGTGCGATGTGCACGGGCCCTGCCCATGCATGTGTAGGGCCGCCTCCAGGAAATTGGGGGCCTGGTCCAAAATGCAAAATGGGCCCCCCAAATTACTAACCCACTCATCTCTTTTTTTTTTTCTTTGGTTCAAAATGCAAAATACAGCTTGGGCAACCCAGTTCTCCTATTTTCGGCCCAATTGGGCCCAGACGAGAGCCTTCTTCATCCTTCAGGCGGTTATGCACTCTCTCTCTCTCTCTCTCTCTCTCTCTTCCTCCACCATTGTTGACAATGAATCCTACTGAATGGTCGAGACCCCATTAAACAAGCAAAATGGAGTGCTTAATGGCTCCTCCATCAATTCTCTCAGTCAAATTCAAAAATACATCTTGCATCCGGCGCTTGAAGCACAACGGCGGCCATGAGAGGAAAGTTTAAACCGGAGGCCCCCATTTTTTGGTGGCCCTGTGCGGTCGTCTACCTTGCACATGATCATCGACGGCCCTGGCATGTGCGTTGAGGCCGAGCACTCCTAGCCCCAACTCCGCGGCTAGAAACTTATGATTGAATCGATTCAAACTTATGAACAAACTTTTTTGAAATTTACAAAACAAACCTATGTTCAAACTTTTTTAAAAACTTATGAACAGACGCACGGCTTTCTCGAGGAGACTTCCTCCTCGCGCCCACTCAACAGTCGCTACGTTTTCTTGAGTCCCTCGTCTCCGAGCTGCCTCCTGGGCGGACAAGCCTCCATGGTGCTAGTCTCTTGGCCGCGCACCTGCTAGATGAGGCTGGAAGCAGATCGAAAGGGTCAATCCCAGTGTGGCGCAGGGTTGAGCTTGGAGCCCGGGTCGAGCATTGGAAGAGCGCGCAGCAGCGAAGCAATGGCGGTGGTGGGGCGGTGTCGAGAAAGGGAAGAAAGAAGTTGAATGGTTCATTTTGAGATGAACATTTCTAAATCTGTCCTAAAGCTGAAAAGGTATTCGCATTTGTAACTATCAATGCACATCTGAACGCGGCAAGGATCTCAAGCTCGCGCGCTTACCCATGGCGGCTTCGATTTGAGCCTCGTATGACCATGCAAGCTGGGCGATTGCTTGGGTGCGCGCATTTTGACTTCGACGTAGTGTCGAACTGGCGTGCTCATATATTTGGTGATCTAGGTAAGCCCCAAGAATCTTGATTGGCCTAATTCTTCTGATATGTTACTTAAGGTGTTGTGCTAAACATCTTATGACGCTACATTGTTCTGAAGGTACTCGGCCAGGCAGCTACGTATGTTCCTATTCAAGTGAGCATTACACTGTCTTATAAAGTTCCTCATGCATGTAGCTGACTTATGTTATATATGGGAAGTATTCATTAGCATGCTAGAATTCTGTGTGACCAAGATATCTTCTAGTATTATCTGTATTCAAGTGCATGTGGCTAATGTGAAAGGGTCTTGGCCTAACAGTTTAAGGCACCCGATGATCAACCTCCTCGATTCTTGGTAGAGGAGGAAATCATAAAAGAGCGCGCTATAGAGTTACATCGATCATAACAAACTGAGATGAGAAGTATATATAGAGCACATATACATCGACTATTGAGACTTGTTTTAAAAGTAGGACAGATCAAACCGAGCTCTTGCTTAGTTAACTATATGAACAATGTAATACTTGCGGCAGACGTGATCAACCTCAGAGAAGTTTTTTTTTTCTAAGTTGACAGTTTTAGTTGGCAATGCATATATGTTAGTTGACGTCACTTTCTGCCCAGAAGAAATACTACTATGTTACTTAACTGCATGATCCAAATCATCTAGGTTTATTTTCATTTTGGCTCTCCGCATCATTTATGCATAAAGAGGTTTTGAGAACGAGCTCATGGTCTTTTCATGATTGATTGTTGGCTTTTCTGTGAAGGGAAGGAATAATTTGCAGGTAATACACATATATTAGTTGAAGGAGAAGACCACGTTCATATTAGCTGAATCATATGTTATATAAATTGCGCTTTAACATTGTTTGACCTACTACATTATTCTTTTCCGACATGGACGCACGCACACCCCTCCATTAAACTAGCGCACTCTCTAGGCTAAATATATATATATGCGTGCTGTACAATGGTAGTAAGCACGCTATGTACGGGTGAGGGTGCTTAAATCCTACTGAGTGGAGTCTTTGAAATAGGCAAGTCTCCAATCATTCTTCCACGATATTTTACACAATTTAGATATAGATGGTTTTTTCTAACGGAAAACACAAACACTGATTGCGAGTTTGAATCTAGCATTCACTATATTCTATTTGTTTGCATAAATGGAAACTCATTATATGTCAACTGGAAGACGGAGGATTCTTGTAGCGTAACTCAATAGTATGTCAGAAGTCACCAGAAAATCTTGAAAGGTGTATATGAGGTTTACCAAGAGTGTACATACTCCCTCCATCCTAAAACGTAAGGGGTCCTAGTAACTCAAAGACAACAACAACAACAACAAAAAATAGTGAGGTAAAAGACTACTGTACCATCATTTTAGTTCAACCACCAATCATCTTCCACCAAACTAATTGCAGAAACTTCTACCTTTTCCCAACAGTTTCTTAGCAAAATGGCCAACAATTTGTAATAGTTAAGTCAGTAATATAACTGTGGGTGATTGCTTTGTAGGGAATATTGTAGGGAAATACACTAATTTGTACAAGAAACACTGTCGGACACTAAAGATCGAAGCTAAAGAATAAGGAAACTGTCGGCCACTCAATAAAAATAGGTAGGGAAAGATTAGAAATCTTGTAGTGAAAGAAAGTTTGTCTTATCTCTAGAGTCCCTTATATTTTGAAGCAAAGTTTGAACTCTAGAATCCCTTACATTTTTGGACAGAGGGATAGCAAGCAAGAGTCTAGTGCCTAGTGTCCCATTCCAGTTTTATGGTGGCTAACATGAAAATAATTGTAACTCAGTTGCACCAGGCCAGCCTCAGCCAAGGTGTCTGTGGTGGCAATTGGGTCTTGCAACAAAATAAAATGGCCAAGAAAGGTATTGGTTGCAAGCTCAAGCGACCTTGCCAAAATTGCCAAACTTTTGAAGTGGTTACCATCGGGTTCTCCTTAAAAACATCCATACAAAGATAATTAATTGACCTGGCCTGGTGTTTGTTTAGTTCAATACATACATTAAGCCCATGAATCTATTGGTTCTAACGTTTAAATGTCTGATATATTAGGATGTTCAATAGGTTCTAGACTCAATTCTATTACAACTTGTTTGCTTATACGCAACAAGCATTTAGTGGTTAGCATGTTTACATCTTCAGCTTTGGTGTGCGTCGAAATGCCTTGAGTGCTTCAACTGTATTGTTTCCATTTTAGAGAAGCTGGCTTTTTCAGATGTACAAAGGGTAGAGATGAGGTAAAACAAAGCAATGTATGTGAACCTCGAGCATTGCTCCGGAAAATAATGGGACTAGGTGATTTGAGCTGCGCCTGTAATAATCGTAGTGGATAGTAGTGCTATCTTTGGATTTTTGGTGATTGAATCTGGTGTAATGAGAGGTTAACACTAAACAACTTAATTGGTCCTGTTTTGCAATGCATAATTGGCTGGGGCTCTCTGTCCCTTGGTTCTGAAAGAAATACTTGAAGTCCTTGAGGTCTGCCCAGAATTTGCAAAACATGATATCACAAATCCACAAAGATGTTAACTGGAATTAGTAAGTGCAGTACATTGCAGAATTATATCATGAAAAATTACAATGTATATAAATCTCATGTACATCGACTGTGAAGCCTTGCTCTCTTGAATATCAAGTTCAACAAAACTAAGCGCGTGCTTAGTTGTCAGATGATGCGCTTGATAATATAATACTGGCAGCTCCATTACGAAGCCTGAGTGCATCTCAACCTAAGATCAGATTTAAGATCCCCATGGCAAAGCTTTCTAAATTTCTGAAATAGGACTCCCCCGAGCCTGAAAACTCTTATTCAGTTCTTACAGAACTTGGAAACAGGATCACGTTTGTAAATGGAAATATTACCATTTTTCTTATTCGCAAGCTTTCTAATATCTTATTCATTTCTACATTTTTCTTTGCTGATCTGCTTGATATGTCTTGAGTGAACAGAGGCGTATCAGTCAATAAATGAGCTAAGAAAAAGGCCTGCATGTTTCGAAGGTAGTTGACATCAGTAATTTATTTTTTGTGAATACACATAAGCAAGAAAACTCATGTACGATGCTAAACGAAAATAAAATGTACATACATGCACTCAAAGAATTGCTCCGATTTTTTTGTGGCAAGACTAAAAAGAAATAACAATGTGTTAGCACTACAGACTGAATAACCCGTTTTGTATATCTCTACAACCTATGATGAGACCCAATCCAATCAGTGGCCTAAAAGATGCGGTTTGTGTAATGTTGTATAATGCGCATCATAAGCTGCACCTGTAAAGCTATATATAGCCAATTTATTACAGATTCTCAGTGACTTACTAGATAAAACGCGTCCACTCTTACAGTCTTACCCAAAATGGCCTGGTAATATTCCCATGTTCTTTTTTCCCGATCTCTGCTACACTAATGTGCATGAAATTTTTCAATAATGTACGTGGTAAGTTAGACAAAAAATGGGCATACACACCGAAGAACATAAAAAGCAGCAACTATTACCAATCTACGCCGCCACTGCCGAGGAAGAGCATGAGTCTCACACCTAGCAGGGCCAAGTTAGCCACGCTCCCGAGCCGGCCAATGCCACCCCCACCGAAACCATGCTGCTGCGGCTGGACATATGTTGCTGGTGGCGCCGGGTAATTCAAATCCACGATGCATGAGCATACGTTGCATCGCACCCTGCACACCATCATGTTGCCGTAGACGGGGAACATGGCGATCACCGTTCCATTCTGGTAGCCAGAAAAGTACAGATGCGCGCATGCCATTTTCGGGTGGTCTGAGACGATGGGTTTGTCCAAAGAACCGGTGCGAACCACGTACTTATAACCTGCGCTAGGAATGTTCTCGTATGGCGGGCTAGACGACAGATTGGTGTAATTTGGTGGCAACAAATAACTAATCTTGTTAGTTGCAATTGACGGATTCGTCCTGTGTGACATATTCTATATCTAGCATTATTGCTTTTCTTGTTTATAGTCTGCTTGAATTAATGTTATGCTTATTTAGGACTAGATAATAAAATTCGTGGGCAAAGAACAATTCAAACCGTAACGATCCTGCTAGCACCCTAAGGGTTTAGGCAATTTTACCTGCTAATCATGAAACTAAAAACGGGGTACCGACACATTGCGGCACCAATCCACAGCGGTCGATTGAACGATCTGAGTACCCTACGCTGGTGGCGTCCTTTTCACGAGGAAATGGTCCCTATCTTATATTGCCACACGGTAACAAGTCTTCTTGCTTATAGAGTGTTCAGGGTTAAATGAATCCCATTCCATACCCACTATAAGCGACATATGACCTTTTCTCTTGACAATGAATTAGAGCTCTAGGGATCCGGTTAGAAAGCCAAATATTTCCCTTTTTGCCCACTACCAAATTGGTCAGATCGGGCATTTGCTCTATAAATAAATCAATGTAATGCAGAAGAGCTCTCTCCATGGTAGTATTTCGCATTTAGTACCCTACCTAGAGCACAAGACGTCATATGATGTCATCAATCTCCAAAACATCTCTTGATAACATGGCTTGATTAACAGACATAGATCTTAACATTCTCCAATTCTCCATCCATTTGACTCAGATCCTTTTCTGATCAAATCGACTTAGAAGCAGCTTGTGGATTATTGTAAGTGTGTAGTAAATGCAACCATCATTGCTTCGTTTCTAGTCATTAGCTTATTCCGGTTGATTCTTCTTAATATATATATTTAGGGGTGAAGAAAGCTTCAAACAGACATGGCCGTGCTTGCAGGTAATGATTCATTTCAATCATTCGCAAAATGCAATAGCAAACCAAACTATCCTATGTGTGCTGTTTCAAAATGATTTGAATAGTGAAGAAAATAAGAGCAGTTATAGGCCTTAGAGGATTCCAGAACTGATAGAACTGCACCGTACTACACCTACCTTTTACAAGAAAGAGCACTATAAGCATGCTTACATTTTCAATCTCACTACGTCACAAAAGGTCAAATTGACAGGTACTGTATTTTGTAAGTTGACATGATTGGATTATAAGTTAAAATAAAGTTACCTAGGGCCTATTTGTTTCATAACCAAAACTTGCGATATTTTTCCATGCCTATGGACTATGGTTATAGTAGAGTTTGACCAACATAGGCATCTATTTGGTTGTTATCCACACCTTTTGCAATATTATTTCTTGCGCTATCATGGTTATGTACCAGTGACTCAGAAAAAGTAAGGTAAGATTCCCCTAGTAATGCTAATGTGTGGTGAAAATTAGCCCCTCCAATCTTTAATGATGTTAGTTCAAATAGTATGAAATTTAAATGTTGTTCTAATACCATCAATAAGAAACCCGAGAGTGTATGGCAACTACAAGAAAATTTGTGAGTGGAACTTGCTCCATATCATAGAAAATTACTAGTGGAAGTTGGAACATCAGAGTCCCAAGATAAGAATATTGTAAAGGCAGGTGGAAGTTTTCTCAGTTTGGTGATGGAAATTGGTACTGTATTTATATATCAAAATAAAATCCTTTTTAAATCCATGGTTTTAGTGTAAAGGTTCAAATCCCAATAAAAATAAGCAGACGAATTTGAAAAGTTCCAACGCCGAAATCACAAGGAAAGAGCCAGAAGTGCGCTGCTGGTACTGCTTATAGTTAATCCCTTTTTGCCACTCCGAGTGCATGTATTCTATACTTGTGATTGACAACCAATTTTTTTTGGCAATTCTTAGGTATACAAGATCAAGGCCTGAATATCAAATTTAGTGCCAATACTCATTATTTTCATGTTGTGGTGTGCCTACATGCTTCTGCATGTTGTGGACAATGATAAGGTGAAAGTTAGCCATTTCGACTTGCTTTTGTGGAATCTATGAAAGAGCACTTCAAACGGAACCAAGATGATGTTGAATCACATTCTTGAACTCACCATGATGAATACCTCATTGAGATGATCGAAATGGATAGACGGGTCGTCTAATTTTGAGTCTGGATGCAAGAGTTATGGCCACCAGAGGATGTCCACAACCACAAGTTTCCAAACTGGCCTCGCCGGTTTTAAATCCTCCGTGACATGTTTTGGCAATCAGGCCAGGCCAGCTTTAGCAATCCGGCCTGACCATTTTTTAGGGCTTAAACAAAGACTTATAGATCTGCTTTAGGTCAGTTTGTGACATGTTTACTGTATAGACTAGGTGATTCTCCGCGCTTTGCAGCGGGAATTGCAAAAGTGGTATTGATAAAAGTTGTGTTGAAATGATTCATAATTTTGAAAGATACATAAAACTGTCATGATACTACAATAGAACCAAAATTGACATCTATACATGTGAAGTAGTTATGAACAAAGTCGCAAAAGTTTGGCAAACCTACAAATTTCCTTGCCAAGGAAATAAAGCACAATTCTAACCCTGGACTTGAGCTTTTTATATATTTTCTAAAGACTTGTTATTTTGCATACTGGATCTCCTACTTTAGACTAAGTAAAATAATTAAGTTGGAACAAACATGAGTGGATGCCAATGAAACTGACAAAAGCAATTCCAGGAGTTAGGATTGATGGGTAAACCAAAGAAAAAGAAGAGGAAAGGAAACGTAACCCTTATGCCAAAGAACAAAAAACACCTAGTATATGTAAATGTAAGGATCCTATGATTATGTGGATGCATCTGTCGTCTCTGATAAAACAACTGTTGCGCAACGCAAAGCCATCATGGTCGTGCAAGCCATATATCGCTAGAACCTTGTAGAGGAGGAGGCAAATGGACCTAGCATGACTGGCTGATCCAGATTGCATTGTCTAATATAACATTGTCCTAGGATACTACCCGAATGCTCGTTAGAATAATATCTAGCTCAGCTCGGCTCATTAACACTTCAAGTTAAAATTGTAGCTTGGCTCTACTCATTATGCTCACAAGCTAGCTCGCTATGGCTCAACGAGCTAAGTGTAAACATAATATTTTTTAAAAAATATTTTTTTTAAAGCGGAAAATGAGCAACACATGCATAAAAATAATCCTAACTTTGCACCTAAGATCAAGGATGGTAGAAATAATCGTAATATTATTCTTTCCTTCTTAATATTTATTAGCTTTTCCAACAAGGTAGTTGTCATGGCTGTTAAACAGGTATTTTAGATTACATATAGCTTGTTAGGCTCGTGAGCTAATTCACACAAGCTGACTCAAGCTAGCTAAAAAACCTAACAAGCTAAAAATCTAGCTCAACTAGTAATTTAAAACTGAAACAATCCAATTCGAATCGAGCCGAGTTTGTTCTGATCTGATGAGCTGCACCTGTGGGCAGGCTAGGCTAGGTTCTCTTTAGATAAAATTTGTTGTCATTTCGCCGCTGCTCACGACTCCTATACATCGGGCACACTAAGATACTCTTTGATAGGGTTGTGGTTGTGCTGGCTTCAGCTGTGGCTATGGCTTCTCTGTAAAAACGGTTGTGCCGGCTTTGTCTGCGGCTATGCTTAAAATGTTTGGCAAAACGTCTTTACCTGCGGCTTCTCCTTAATTTTAGGGACAAATTTGTAAAGAAGAGAGCATGGTAGGGAAAAGAAGCCGGTGAAGCTACCATTTTGTGGCTTCATGCTTCACCTTATTTTTGGATACAACTTCCTCCTTTTTATAAGAAGAAGCACCTGAGGAAGCACCCCTTTTGGTTGAAAAACATGTGAAGCCGTTAGAGAAGCCGTTAAAAAAACCCTACTAAAAGGACCTAAGATTTAGTACAATGCAAGGTGCTTAACAAATGCTTAAAGAAAAGACTGTTACACCTGCATCAAAATTCAAATATATTTTGATAGGCTGCATTCCCAGCGCGTATGTTGTAAAGAAATGCTTAAATAGGTATAACCACTTTGGTAAACACCTCAAGCTCTTGGTGCTAACTGAAGCATACATTTCCTCATATAAGCCGATAAGACCTGGTGCTTGAAATAACATTTTTTTTTGTCTTAAGCACATCTATAATCACCCGCATTGTACATGATCTAAAGTGTTTTGGCGTAGATCAGGGGTGGTTGGTGGAGGCACATGTTGGCTTATGAATCTGCGATGGTGTGGTTTCTGATCTTTGTAAATTCATTTTTAATCCATTGAACCACCGTGACTTATAATTAATGAAATAAAACTAGATCCATTTCAAATATATTCTTTGAAAAATTATTTACGTTTTTGAACATTTCAACATTTTGAAAAATACTATTTCAACATATTTCACGAGATATTGTGTTATCTTTTATAAACTGTTGAGATTAGGTTTGATAAATATTGAAATGTTCAATGCATAAAAATACACGAAATCTCAAAAAAATGTACAAGTTATAAAAGAATAAAACATGAAAAATGAAAAACAACATTTTTTTAAGGAAAACTCTATAGGTACGAAGATTATTGTACGAAGGTGTCACGAAGAAAATTCACACGCAACTGCTGACCGGCGCAAAGCCTCCCTCTCTCTCTCTCTCTCTCTCTCTCCTCGATAAGTAACTACACAACCGCTGACATATAAGTAATTAAACACCCTTAGTCGTTTTGTGACTACCAGCACCCTGCTCATGCACGAGGAACTAGCATGCCACGCAGGCGAAATTATGCAGGCGATGGCATGGTGCAGCACGACAGCCGGCGGAGGCAAAATCACGCGGCGCGTCCTGCTGCTCAGCGCGTTCAGATTTCAGAGGCCAATTGGCAATGGAGCCTCATGCATGGCTTCATGCCCGGTTCGCCCTTTAACCATAAGGAGTAAATCGATCGAGATGAGATTGTTCAAGTAACCAGCGGGAAGCGGTGGAGATAAATTTTTTTTTTTAGGCAATAGCGGTGCAGATAGATGGGCTCTCGCACGCGGAATTTGCCTCTCGTGGGCCACCGAGGTTAGGTGGTTATCGACTTCGTAAGGGCTTCGTACGGGTAGCAGCGCCCATTTTTTTTATCTTCAAATCCGTGGCCTCGTTTTCGCCAAAAATGGGCCGGCCGACAGGCGGGCTCGTGCGCGCGCTGTGGGCTATGAATGCCAAAGCAAATTTCGCATGTTTAATGAATGTATGTATGTCCACCTCCTCCTGGCCTGCTGTCGCGCCATCCCCCCCGTCAAAATTCGCGTGGGTTGTCCTTGGCAGACGACTCCTTTGGATCTGTCGCCGCCGCGTCTTTGCTTATCGATCGATCCCCGCTCATCCCGAGAAAGCCATTGCTTACCCCTTTGCTTTTGGTTTTTAGCAGGCTCTGCGTGCCTATCTGAGAGCTGATCCCAAGAAAGTGAAAGTGCAAAAAAAGAGCTGCTCGTTCGACTGGACGGAACCTGCTCGTGTCGTGAAGCTTTGTTTTTGCTGCTGTACTATCTCCTGACCTGACATTCCACCGATCAGATGGGGATCCTCGCTGTCAGTCCGCCTCGGATCGAACAAGGCTGCCGTTGCAAGCCTACCAGTGTCTCTCATCGATCGGCCTGTGCTGTGCAGTCAAGGTCCGGTGTGCTTCCATGCCTTTCCTCTTTATACCTCGTGCTTCGCTCGCTGGCTGTCCTCTTTATCTCCAATCCCGAAACCCTGTTTGTCGATCCCGAGGAGCACTGCCAGCTCGATCCGGAAGAATGCGCGCATGGCTGTCGACCGGTCGATCCTCCTCTGTCCGGTGGCAAAGCTGCTACTATTCCGAATCCCAACGGAACGCGTACGGCCGGAATATCTTGTCTGACGCCACCAGAATCCAGGAGGGACCGGTCTCGGGTTCGATCCTCCGGCGTAGACCATCAGCTGACGGCACGTTGATGAGGAACGACAGCCAAATGCGTGTGCTCTCACGAAACTGCAAGAAAGAAGAGTGGACTCGTGCCGTGTTACCCGACCAGCAAGCGTCGCTATGGTTGACAGTACACCGTGGCCATGTACTCCATCGTCCCTGCGCCCCAACGGCTGGGCGCACAGTGGCGCCGTCTCGATCGATCGAACAGTTCCGTTAATGACCCTTCTGCGAATGATTAGTGGATCGACGCAGCAACTGCGTAAATGCACAGCACCAACCCAGAAAGGACGCCGTGCGTGCTACCGTGGCGTGTCGAGACCTGTCATTTCGAGATGAACATTTGGAGTTGTGTAAAAAGATAAAATGCCCGATCCCCTTCTGGTTGTTCCCCTGATCAGAGGCAAAATTTGAGATGCAAAAAAAAAGAAAAGAACTTGTACAAGTTGTAAAAAGATAAAATAGCAATTGAACAGCTACTGTTGTAACAGTTCATTTTAGACCCGCGCTCCGCTACTGTTCAAATGTTGATTTAACCTTTTGGTGAACCATGCAAGTATCTGTTGCATAAACTTTGCATGATCGTAGATGACAACATGCACTATCCATTCATTTTATTTTATTTTATTTTGGAATTTTTCATGCAAGTTTTAGGGTGCATCGACCCGCCAGGAGCACCTGAAACTTACTCTAGCTGGAGGTAGGACGAACCAAGGAGCTCCATTTCTGTCTCTCAATTATGAGCAGATGAAGCTTAAGCTCCTGGTTGGGAGGGCGGCAGACCGGCAGTTAGGCAATAACTATGTACTAGAGTTTATTAGTACATAAGTAACTGAGTTTTAGCGTTTAATTAGCATATCTAACCAACCTATCAATGTTCTAATTGTTTTGATGATAGTGGGGGGGGGGGGGGGGGGGGATGACCCCCTTTAGTCTTAAGGAAGCTCCGACATGCTGCCACGACCTTAAGTGCTCGTGGAACTTTTTTTTGGAAAAAATTGGTCCTCGTAGAGAACAATGAGATCCGCAAAAGAGAAGGCCGTTCAATTCCTCCCAACATTTTTTTTAACGCACACTAATTAAATCAAATTTGGTTTGGAATGGGATGTGCTTTTTGATTGACTTACTAATGCTTCATTTGGTATGGTTTTGGATTCACCCCAGAACATTTTTCAGATTTAGTTTCTCTCTTGAAACGTTTCTTTGATGAATGATAACGATTTTGTGAAACATTTGGCACATTAGATATAGTCTAGTTCTAAAGGGAGGTTGAAATGTGAAGAAAATGAGTAAAAAAAAAACGGGAGAAACAACCCTTTTGCCTTTTTCTCATCCATAGTATAAACAAGAGAAGCATTTCCCCGTTTCTGATTTGAAACACTCCACAAAAAACACGGTAAACTGAAATATTTCTTGCAGCCAAAGGGCCCCTACAGCTAGTACGTAGCTTACATCAATAGATATGTTTTGTTCCCATTTTGTGGCACGAGGCAGCCTTGGAGTATAATAGTCCGCAATACTCTTATATGCGTGTATCAAATGCCATGACTTTGCAGATAACAAAGACTGGCACCATGGGCCCGGATACCTGTTTCTGAATTGTGCACGTCTTATGGTCAGAGTGCTGCAGACTACAGTTGATCCTCTCCCATGTAAAATTATCATCGTTTATGTCCGCTTTCAAATGATTTCGCTCAAACAGTGAATAGCAATAGATCAAGCGGTAAATAAATGAAAGGACGACAACCTAGCCGCCACACCATGTGTGCTTGGGACAAAGTTTAATAATGCCCTATAATCCTGCTAGACTGATTAATAAGGGATCTCGTGCCATAGTTCCTTTTAGTATATCGTTGCTTTCCTTTCAAGTCTCTTGTGTTCTCGTGCGCTACATGACACGTACATAAAAGTAGTAACAAAGATCAAGAATGCAACATAGGGAAGCTTTTCTCATGAGATGCTCCACAATAGCTTTAGCCATCTACATAGAAGAGAGAGATGTTAAATGAGTGAGATATGGCTGCTTCAAAGAAAGCTATGGCTACAAAGATGATCAGGCTAAAGAAGGCTACGAGAGTAGATAGGAATTTGAGAAAGGCAAAGGACATTTTAGATGCTCATTAGATCACTGAAAGAAGAACATCGATAGATCTTGACTCCAAATTTTAGAATTTGAAATATGTTGTCAATGAAGGGGAAAAAGACAGGTGTGGTATTCCATGCTTTATTCTCAAACTGATGATATTAGGACACGTGATTTAGTGCAAGTGTCATCAA
Source organism: Eragrostis curvula (assembly GCA_007726485.1). NCBI lineage: Eukaryota > Viridiplantae > Streptophyta > Magnoliopsida > Poales > Poaceae > Eragrostis > Eragrostis curvula. The sequence goes on from CM017439.1 coordinate 29,612,956, forward strand.
CGAGAACAGAAGGAGTTCATGCATCATAAAGATGATCATCTCCAAATTTCTGGTTGTCAATTTGGCAGTAGCAAACTAGCAATGTTGTTACTCCAAGATGATCACCCCCTTTTGTGTTGCTAGAGTTTTCTTGTTGGGCTGGTGGTGGCGCCGACAAAGCAAAAGGGAAAGGAAGGAAGAAAGAGAGACGGCACGAGGAAGGAATCGAAGCATGAAGCGAAGGACAGACAGGGACAGGCAGACAGCAAGATCCCCCTCGCCCCGCACGCCCGCGCTACATCACTCCTCTCTCAGCCACTTCACACGCGCGCCCGCCATTGCCGCCCTTCGCTTTCTAGCTTCCTCCCCTGTCCCCTTCTCCACCGCTCCCTAGCTTGCCTATAACATCATTGCCCTGCCACAGCACGCCGCTCAACTCTGATCTGCTCTGCTCTGTAACTCTGTTCGGCTCGACTCGACTCATCAGCAGCGCGCGATCGAAGGATGGAGAGGTGGGCGCCGGCGCCGGCGCGGGAGAGGCCGAGACGGCGGCCCGACCAGCCGTCGTTCTCGTCCACGCTGCTCGACGCCATCTGCGACGCCATGGACGAGCAGCCCGGCGGCGCCGCAAGGACGACGGCCGACACGGCCACCGAACGCGCCGCCACGACGTCCGCCGCCGCCAGGAAGCAGCGGGACGCGGCGCTGCATTGCTACTACTACTACAAGCCGTCGTTGGCCGCCAGCCAACGGGCGGCGCGCGTGGCGGAGGCGCCGGGGTCCGGCGCCGCCGACGACTGCCACGGCCGCGGGTACTTCTCGTCGTCCGAGGTCGAGTACTCCCTCCGCCGCCTCCGCCCCATCCGCACCTCTGGCGCGGCGGCCGCGCCGCCGCCTCAGGCGGAGAAGCCGAAGCAGCCGGCGAGTGAGAAGGCGAGGAGGGCGAGGAAGCAGGCCAACGGCGGCTGCCGCAGGCCGGCCTCCCCCGGCGCGCGGCTCGCCAGCCTTCTCAACGCCATCTTCTCCGGTGGCAAGCGGCAGCACCCGGCTCCGCCGGAGGACGAGCCCGCGTGCTCGTCCACGGCGCCGTCCACCGCGCGGCCCTGCTTCGCCGCCAAGACGCCGCCGTCGTCGCGGGCGCGGCCGAGCCGGAGCCGGAGCAGGACCGTGCGGTTCCTCGACATCGACGGCGAGGTGGCCGTGGCCGCCGCAGCCACGGGTTGCCGGCGAATTCCCGTGGTTGAGGTGGAGGTGGAGGAGGTGCTGTTCCGGCCGGCCGGGGTCGGACCCGACAGCGAGGGGAGCAGCGACGCCAGCTCCGACTTGTTCGAGCTTGAGAACCTGGCTGCCGTTGATCCGGCCGGCGGCGGGGGAGGCCATCGTCGCGCATGCGGGGATGAGCTGCCAGTGTATGGGACGACCGGGACTGCTGGGCTCCGCCGCGACAATGACCGACGCCGTCCGTTCGGGTATGGCAGCCTCAGCCGAAGTTATAGCAGAGTTGTCTAATTCAGAATAGGAGGTGTGCATTTGTACGTAAAATCTGCAGAGGACGTTGTGAAAGTCACCAAAATCAAACGAGATGTTTGTGACTTTATTTTCATCTTTTTACCCCCAATAGAACAGCATCCATGAAGAAGTTAACTTTGAGCAATATCGTAGCAATTTGCGGCAATCTAGATATGCATTGCGTGTCTACCGTAACCAGAGAAATGGGAAACAAAATAAGATGGCAATTCAAATACGGATTCAAACATTGCTCTGCCCCCTTGGCGCCAGAGCATTCCGAACAACTTTACCACGCGCAAAAGTCGCTTTGTCATGAAACTATTATTTTGAATCCGGTTGTTCCTCTTAATTTAACTTTGAAGCTCTAAAAAATATGGTCAATTTTCCGGAGTACTTTAGAATCCTCGAGATCTCTGGTTTTTCTAGCTGATAATGTAAGCTATTTATCAGAGACTAGTAATTACTGTGTCTGAAAAGACAGGTAAAGAATTACCAGTAGAAAGAAAGTAGCCCCACAAAATGGATCGATTCCACTTAAGAACCCTAGCAAATAGTACCAGCACCGTACCAAAGCAACTACCAGGGAATCGTAGCAAGGCAAAAGGAAGGGCGGAGACAGAGATCCAGGGGAGGCGACCTGACAGGGCTGCACACGCCTTGTCTGCCGCTGCACGGGAGAAGCATCATCGCAGGAATCATGAAGGGGAGCTTGTCACGCCGTGCCGTGACAGCCGACGACGTGCGAACGAAGGCAAATGATGCCGGTGATCATGAACCCTTTTGGTAGTCCTACTACTACTACTCGTTTGCTGAGTAATCGGGTGGGCTAGCCTAGCAGAGCAAGTGATCTCCGTCCACAGCCGTATCTTGCCGGAATTTGTTCAGAGCTCGACAGACTCTGAAGGTTTTGTCGAGGAGCCTTCAGTTTGGCATCTCGAGAAGCCGGAAAGATGAAGGCCCGGAAGCTGTGGTCGTCAGATGATCGAGATCGGAAGGCCTGCCTGACCTTTCGTTCCCGCTTCTTTCTCGTCCTCGAGTTCTGCCGAAAGCATCCGCCTCGGATCAGCGACAGATCGAGAGCTCAAGGGCAGTGGCGATCCCCATGCATGGCGACAAAGCGGAGGGAGAATATTTGGGAGTTCGAGCGTGTCGCTTTGATCTCCCGTCATCTCGCTGTCGGACCGCGACGGCGTCCTCGTCATCACTCATCAGGAAGGCGGAGCAGCCGGCTGCTCTGGAGGCGCTCAGGGTTTGCGTTGGGCCGTATCGTTGTCGGGCCAGTCGTGTAGGCCCGGCATAGGCATGCACGGAAATGGACGGTGAAAAAAAGAAACGGCTTTGTGCAATACAACATTGGATGAAACAGCTATTCACCATCGATCATGAAATTGTGAAATTTTGAATAGCTGCTTTCAGGAAAAATCATGAAATTTTGTTCGGATACAGTTGACAACCATCGATCCATCCTAGTAATCTGCATCATTCCCCAAGGTTCACATGTCTTTGGATGGAACACATTCAGCCGGATTAACAATTATCAATTCCAAAAAAAAAAAAGACAAACTGTTGGCACCTAAGTACCAAGATTTCATTTTGATCAGTTTGGCTAGAGCAACTTACTTGTTTGTCTTCCCTTTGTCTTTAGGTCTAACAAAGAACTATCGTTGCAACTTCATCTCTTGCTTGAATATCCATTTCCCAAGCTCGCTTCTGCATGAACTTGATCCCTTTCGTGATTTTACTCCTCTTATTCTGAAGTCAATTTGCAAACCTGTTCATAACAGCAAGAAAACACACATTTTGTGAAAAAGCACCATTTCTTGTGTTCCATATTTCCTGGCACAAGTCTGTCAGCATGAAACAATGTCACTATTTATCCCCGGGCAAATTTATTGGAGTCCACGCTATGATGAACTCCATCAGTGATCAGCTGGGTTTGGTGTTACAGCCAATTCATTGGAATATAACACTCCAAGGACATGACACTACAGGGCATTGGAATAGAAGGAAATGATTTGTGCCAATAACGAGAAGCTCGCTGGGATGGACTAGCTAGTGGCGGTGGTTGTCACCCAGCCCACCTGGGTTTGATTCTCGGCTTCTACTATCAAACCATGTTATGGTGGATGTCTCTCCCCCCTAGTCGATTTTTTTTTTTTTTTTGTGCCGATAACCAGCACTGGCGGTGCATATTTGTTTTCGCCTTGCCACCGTTTTCATATGATCAAATTATCTCCTGTCAACATAGAGCTCCACAAGATGGGTGAAACCGTGAAAGTAAAAACTTAATTTTCAGTGGTAACTTATACTCCCACATTTTCTTCTGCCTGCTGGGAACGTTTAATCTAATTTTGCATTTTCTTATAAGTCGACCTAATAATACATACCTGGATACTGCACTCACTCTTTTTATACGGCAACTGAACATCTGACAGACTTCTAAAGGGTACCGTGCTCCAAGCCTTCCAATTGTACTATAGAAGATGTGCGTGTCTTCTTAGGCCTCGTTTGGATAGGCGAGTATTGACGAGGATCTCGGCCCAATCCACGCAGCGGAGAGTATCTCGGCCCGCGCGTGGTCAAAATTCCCGTCGCAAGAAAATATGCGTTTGGCTAGGACGTGGATCGGCCTGGCCCGCTCCCGATCCACACCGATCGGCGTGTGAATCGAGCAACTCCATCGAAGGCCGGGAAACTATTCTCCCGTCTCTTTCGCTCTCTCGCTCCTCGACCCGGCGACGGCGATGGCGCACTCCTCACCGGCCTCCGACGGCGACGAACCGGCGCTATGAAGCACGGATACTTCCAAACGCTGACGTATCGGATACCGATACTCCTCCGATACGTATCGGACACCGATACTCCACCGATCCGTGTCGGACGCGTATCATACATATTTATGATTTTTAAATAATTAAAATAATTCTGATACTTGACCGACACCTCGTTGATTCTTTCGGGATACCTCCAGCCCTGACCCAACCCTCGTTCGATACTCATAAAAGCACTCTTTCCACCAATAACATGACCCCCGATTCCATTCTCTCGATTATCCTCACGTAAGGAGACGGCATCGTTTGTTACTGCAAGCCTATAGTTCTTTCTGCTCACCAGTTACAAGTAGCCAGTTGTCGGGTTTGTCATGCTAGAAGGGAGAATTGTAAGGGGGACTAAAAGATGATTGCATATGGATGCATTATACTCAATCTACTAGGCAATTGCATTTAGCTTTAAGCAAAAAACTGTAATATTATATATATACATAGAAAAAATATATATGCAGGCGTATCGCCGTATCGGTGTTTTTGAGAAAATGCCGTATCGCGGTATCGCCGTATCGCGTACCGGTACCGGTATCGCCGTATCGGGGTAACATAGCGAACCGCGCGACGGCGCTTCTTCCAGCGACGGTGAGGCCCTTTCTCCTCCTCCACCACCCCTCCGCTCCCGCCCCCTCCTCCTCCTCCCCTCCTCTCGTCCCATCTTCCCCATCTGTCTAGGGTTTGAACTGATCTGCCGGGCAGCAATTATCTTTCTGTAGCTTTTTCGAGCAGGATGTATCCTTGGTAACCAGCAACGCACCCTGCATAGCATAGCTGCGTAGGTGCATCCTTTAACAATTCTTTGGACGAATAGATATTGCGCCTCCTGTTCTGTTCCCTGGTGCCGCAACCTTGGTGCAAACCTGCATGGGACAAAGATGAAGGTCATAGACAGATTAAAATAGAGCACACGAATGTCATAGAAAGGTGTTCTAATTTTGGTTAGTCTGGAAAAAAGTATTAGACAGATTATAGAGCACAATGTCATAGAAAGGTGTTCTAATTTTGGAAAGGGAGTGAAGCACCCAGCTCAAGCAAATGGCCATTCTCGGACCATTTCTTGCAACGCATAGTGGCCTTGTAGAGATGGCAGGGCGGAGTCTTCGTGGTTAGCCGGACAGGTAGGTAGGTACCAACCGCTGCTGGCTGGACTGCCATTGCTGCAACCACCAGACAAGCCAAACCCAATCCAAAATGACTGGGATAATGGGTAGATAATCAAAAATTGAAGGGCGAACACATCAGCATGGCCCCACGTTGCAGAAAAAGTTCCTTGATTGCTATCCCTTTTGCCATGTTGCTTTCCAAACTAAGTGGAATGCTAATCCTGATCTGGAATGTGAGTTATCATATATGTACCTGTTTCCTCGTATGATGGCTTTGCTTATTTCAGTTTAGCACGCATCCGCGAGCAGTGGTATAGTGGTGGCTTATCTCGAAGTCGCGGATGAATATCTGATCTTAGAATAAAACATGGGCATCTGGGAATCATCACAATCCTGATTTTTTTTTTGGTTTTATATCTTCAGATTCCTTCCTATATTCCTAGTGCCCCACTCCAGGCAATATTATGAGTAGACATGTTAAGGACTGAAGGGCCCATTTACATGGTAATTTTGTGTGTGCATAAGAGGAGTACCCCGGTGGAGCTAAACTCGGGAATGCATGTTCTTTACTAGAATTACCAGCAAGTGGAAATTAGTATTCTCTTGTGGCAGAAAAAGGGTCACTCTCCCGAAGGCGAATGTCACGTTCCAAGGACAAAGGTCTGGGGCCTCTGAGTTCATCCTTCACCGTGTGGAGCAACACGGCTACATCGCCAAATGGCACACCGGCGATATGCTTTTGGTTAGCATTGAAGACACAACATTTGTTGCAAAGAACATCAGCTTCAAAGTGCGCAACGACATGGGAGTATATTATGTTTTCTTTAGCACCACTAGTCTACACCAGCATGTTTAAGCTCATCGATTTGCTTCTCCGCTAAAAAACTCTAAGATGCACAAGCGATTGCACGCACGATCTCCGGTAATCAAGCGGCGTTTTAGGGCTGTGGTTTCTTTTGCACACAGGAATTAAACACTGCTTGACGATCGAGGTAGACACATTACGTGAAGTGGTGTTTCATCGAATGGGCAATTGATTTTATTTTCAGAGTTTGCCGAGCCGGTCCCTATAGAGGTACTAGTCAACATCAACGGAATGTTTTCATTGATCACCCCCTCTCTTAAAATGATAATCTCTTACACAAATGAAAGAACTGAGGGACCATACCCCCCCCCCCCCCCCCCCCCCCCCCCCCCCAAATCTATTCACCCACCTCTAATTTTGTAGGTGAACTTACTATGTAATCATAGTCAACAACTATATTTGGCTTCTCTCTTGAAACTTCATCACTGTCTGGCTCCCTTAAGAAACTTTGTTAGCCCCGCCACTATCTTAGCTAGGCAATCAATGAACTTGTTATTAGAAATCTAGCATGATCACTGGCATCACTAGATGAAGGCCATCAAATAAATTGATGGATGTGAACAACTCTTACCAATGTTTGGGAATGTGATGATAGATCTATTTGTCAAAAAGGGCTTCCAATTCTTTTCTTGAATTTCATCACGGATGGCTCTCCCTTTATACACACTCTCCACTGGGGAAACCGACACCAGGAGGTCGGTTCTTGCCCATCGACGAGGGGCAAAAACTAACAAAGGTTAAATGGTTTTGATTTAGGTCAAGACCACTGATCATTAGCCCATAGTTTGTTTTTTCATTTTAAAACCATGGTATTTCAGGTGGATTTTTTTTCTAATTTTCTTTTATTGTTTTACCACAGATCGCATGAATCCAATACTTGTAATGGATACAATATCATGCATATATAGAAGAAAGTTGATAAAAGATTGTGTGTTTTCATAGGGTACAATTTTGTGTATGTGTGTTCATAAAGGTGAGTGTGCGTGTGTTGTGAATGTCTGAGTTCTAATATGTAATCGTAAAAAAAAAGGTTATGTGATCATGATGATTCTAGTGTGTTTATAGGAATTTGATGTTTTTACCCCTGGTTTCGAAGCCAATTGCGATTTTACCCCATCGTTTTTCAATTTTACGATTTTACCCCTGGTTTTTTAAACTGAAGTAAAACTTACCTCTATGGTTGCGATTTTACCCCTGCTTTGATGAGATGCAAACCAGAGGTAGAAACACAAATGCCTCCTATCTATTATTCTATATTGTGAAGAATTGCTTTTTATGTTTTTTACATTTGCGTAAACTGCTTGTTGTTTTAGTTCATGTACGTGTCAGGGCGTGCCGCAGATATGGCACGCTGCGATGGGCAAACGCCCACGCCACAGCTCGCCGAAGATTCAGCCCCAGCCACACTTGCGACGTGGCCACAGCTGCGGTGGGAGAAAAACAGACCCTAAATTTTTGGGTAAAAGGAGACTTTAGTTCAGGTCTTGCAAACTCTCACTTCAGCTTTTGAACTTGTTTCAGATAGCATAGCATCGTGATTTAGCAGTGTTTATGCTCTATAAAAGGCGATAACTTTTGCTATGGAAACATCTCCAACTCTTTCCAGCGAGAACTTTACTATCAGAATATCATCATACATATCAGCACTTGGAGACTTTTGCTCGCACAAGCAAAGCAACGCCATTGAGTCGAGCACAATACGCAGAGCTCTTACAGTCCAAAGCGGACAAAAATGCGGAAACAGAATGGTTTCATGTCATTATTTATTTCACAGAACATTTTTCATCATCGTCGTCTTCGATGCCCAACAACAGCATCGACAAAGTTTGTTGGCACGGATAGGATCAATCAGAGGGAGCCTTCCTTGGCCGAGAGCCGCTTCAAAAACTCGTAGGTGGTGACCATGATGGCTGACGACAGCGACATGGACGCCCACCTCGGGCCGAGCCCCCGGTAGCACGCGGCCCACCCTCCCTCCCGCACCAGCGCGCTCGCCGCGGCTCCCAGGGACGGTGGCGCCCGGGCCCCGGCGCCGTCCATGACCTGGAGCCGCGTCTTCACGGTGTCCAGCGGCATGGTCACCAGCGCGGCCGCGCCGCCCGCCGCGGCGGCGCTCGCGCCCTGGACGGCCATGGCGCACCCGCGGCTGTCGTGGTGCCCGGGCCCCGCGGCGCGCCAGAGCAGGCGCTGCGCCGTGGCGTAGGAGGCCCACCACGCGGCGCTGGACGGCGCGTAGGTGAGCACCGAGACGCCGAAGCCGCGGTACAAGCCGCGGACGCCGTCGGCGTGGAGGATCTTGCGGAACGCGTCGGCGCCGCCGCGGTAGTGGCGGCGGCCGGCGGCGGTCGTCGCGGGCTGGACCATGAGGCGCTGGCTGACGACGTCGACGGGGGTCCAGACGACCTGCGCGGCGACGGCGGCGGAGACGCCGGCCGCGGCCGAGGCCGCCGCGGTGGCCGCCGGCTCCGCGAGGCCGAGGCGGACGGCGGCGGAGCCCACGGCGCTCTTGGTGGTCTCGAGCGCGGCCATGTAGAGCGCGCGCGCGGGCACCGTGCCCGCCAGGGACGTGCCGAAGCCGCGGTAGAACCCTCGCGGCCCGTCGCGCCGGAGTATCGCCGCCGCGGCCGTCGACGCGGCGGCCTGCGGCGGCGGCGCGACCTGGAGGTGCGTCTTGAGGACGACGGCCGGGTAGAGCGCCGCTGAGACGCCGGAGAAGAGAGCGGCGCCGAGCAAGAAGAACCGCGACTTGTCCAGCATCTCCCAGCTCACCTCCGCTGGCATCCGTCGCGCCTCGTCATCCGCCACCGCAACCTCGGCCGTCACGGCGCCGCCACACTCATCTGCTTCAACCGCGCTAAAGCTCATCCCTTCCCTGATATAAACTTGCCACACACCAGGATCACTAGCAGCTAGATCCAATCTCACCAGGCCACCACCATCCGGAGCAGTAAGAAGTTAGACGAGGAAGGGATGGAACATCTCGCGCGCCGAGTAGACGTCGCTGGAGGTAAACCCGGTCGCTGACGGCGGCATCTCCGGCGAAGCAGAGGATCCTTCCCCTGTTTTTGGGAGCGACGCACGGGAGAGGAAAACCAATGCGAAAAAGCGAGACGAAATATCTGAAACCTCGAGGGGTCATTTAATTATTTATACGAGATTGGATTAGGTGGCCGCATGGGATTCGCCACGTGGCAGTCATCTCTCGTTGCTGTTCTTTTTTGTTTTCGAGCAAATCGCTAGTTGCTGCTGAGATGGGAGTCGCGTTAGCAATTCAGAGAAATGTAGCACGCTACAGTATTTTGTGTGAGGAAGAGCACAGGTATCTGAATTGCTACTGTAGCTAATACTGTTCAAACAGTTGCCAGGGTTACTGTTGCGAATTTCTGGACTGTAGCATTCGATCTGAATCATCTATTCTAGATCAGACGGTGAAGAAAGGGAGTAATTCTGGCTACAGTATGCCCTCTGAATTTTAACTGGCAATTCAGAGGATCTCAACGCGGATCTCACAAGGGCTGCGACCTGCGAGCGACCGATGCAGAGGCACACAAAAGTTGCTTCGACGCCGGATGGTGTTGTGATATACATATGCGTGTGGGAGGAAACTGTTGTGCACGCGTCGGTTTGTAACGCGTTTGAATTTTATTTTTCAGATCCATTTCTATTTAAATTTGAGTTATTTTTAATCCATTTGAACTAAATTAATAAAAAAACTTATTTATTATACATATAGTTTGATTGTTTTTATAATTTTAAATTTCAATATTTTGAATACATTAACATTACGATTTTGCCAACAAGCTACATATATAGGAGTACTAACAAATTCACTTGCACCAATGACAGTGCAGCCGCGGCTCTGGCATGCTCACTGGAAAGACATGCGAGGGCGTGAGACGAAGAGATCAAGGTCTTCGGCAATAGATAAGAAAGTTAAGAAAATTGTAGCGACTGCTACAATAAAGCACGAGGCAGAGCACAATAGTTTGAAATAGTTGTAGCAAAAGTATCGGGTCAAGGTCTAATATGGCACAATCAAAATTTTCTATTTAACCGTACTATAGCGTCTCAAAATGGTGCGTTCATTTCTAATCGAATGGTCACAAGCGAAACTAATTCTCGCTACATTAATTTATGTGCATTGATACCTCTACTTGAGAGGATCCGAATCTAAGACAATGGGAAGTAAGCGAATGGGCCGTTTTTTTTTTGGGCAAAAATAAGCGAATGGGCCGTTGATTGGCAGGCCGTCAACAATAATCAACCCCTTCAGGCTGGCGGTAAAGATGAAGCTCAATAATCCGACAAACAAATGCAGCTACAGGCCTGGGCATCAAGGATCCATCCACACTACAAATTCCCGTGCAATATTAATTAATTAATAAGTGTCTAATTGGGGAAGAAATCCCCAGCTCAGAGATTAATCCGTACGCTCCGCGCAAATCGGGCGTCGCCGCGTGCGCTTCCCGGTTTTAGTGGTGAATCCGTCGACAACGCGTGCACGCTGGTGGGGCTAGCCGTCCGGGAGTCCAGGAGTGCGATGCGATGCGCTTTTGCGGGTCGCCCGTCGAGGGCCGTGCTTTTGGACGCCGCGTGTTGCTCCATGGCCTGCCCGGGTCCTCGCGTCTGCGGTTAGTTCGCTGCTTCAGGTCGGTTGCATCGTTTCTCGTGGCGCCCACGTTTTTCTCTTCGCCCTTCGCCTCGGTTGCCTCGTTGTCTTCTCCAATCCGCCATTAGCTTCTCTGTTTTCCTCGACTCCTCCGAGGCCAAGTGGGCGGCGTGAGAGGGTGGCCGGAGGAAGCCGCGGGACAGCCCACGGGACTGCCGCGCTGAGGAAGGCAGCGGCGGCAGCCACGGGGCTACGGCAGTGGTGGTCATCGGTCACGTGGCAGTCGACGTGGCAGTCGACGCGACGCATGTGACGGCAGCCGGGCGTGGGGGCGTGGGCATTATGGACTGTGGGTGGCGAGGGAGGGACGCGGGTCGGCGGTGATAATTATCTGCGGCCACGGTGGAGGCGGGCAGCGGTGCGTGTGGCCGCGGCCGGGCGAGGCGGTGTGGGAGGGGCCCAGGCCATCGCGTCACAAGGCTACGACCGTAGTGGTCGCTGGAGAAGGCGACGGTTGGCGTTCGACGGTCGATGAGGCGCAGATGACGGCGGCCGGGCTGGGCAAGGCGGACTGCATCTCGGCGGCCGGCCGGGCGAGGCGGCCAGGGAGGGCTGCCGGGTGATGCGCCATGGGGCGACGGCGATGGTGTTCGACGGATGCCGCTCCTTCGTTCGCCACCCTTCCGCTGCCTTATGTGCCTCGGCTTCTCTGGTTAGCTGTTCATCTCGCCTCCTCCGTCGGCGTCTCTGCCTGTGCACTCTCCTTCCTCCTCCCCATGGTTTCCATTCGTCTGTGTTGTCGTTCGTTTTGGGATTTCCCCTTTTCTGATTCGGCTTCTTCTTCACTCTCGCTGCGGTGTCGGCGCTCCGCCCTGAATTTCTGGACCTAAGCATCTTCTTCTCCTTCATGCAGGCGAGTCTCGGTGAGTTCCTGTTCTTCGCTCTTCTCTCCTGCGATTCAGTTTCCTGCCTCTCACTGTTTCCTGCTCTTTGTTGCCGGCGGTCCCCCTCTGCGTCATCCTGCGTCCTTTTCCGTTCTGGGTTCTTGCCTTCTAGGTATGTGTCGTATTTTATTTTATTTTCCAACTGTTTGTTTCATTCTTCATCCAAATTGTTATTGACTATTGTGCCTAATTTTTCCCTTTGAAGGGTCGGCGGGTTGTCCTCACTCCCCTGACTCCCTCCCGCGCCTTGAGGTTCTGTTGCTGCATATACATACTCTCTGATTTGCGGTTGCATAGGAAGTAAAATATGGTTACATCCAAATGGAAAATTAGTGAATCACGTTCAATTCCATTTGGAGTTTGGTCTCCATCTAGATTATGCCATACGAATGTACTGAATACAGATTAATAATTAAGCAATGAGACATAATACTGCACTCTATATTTTGGAAAACAGGTTATTGGTGAATCACAGAAGCAATTAGTCTATTTTCCTGTTAAGTTTTCTACATGCCCTGTGTTATGTCTTGAGAGTGCAAAGTATCTTTTTCACAGCAGTAAGCCATGTGTTTTGCCCCATGTTATGATACCCACTGTAAAATAAGATGGCAAACCTGAATTTCAATCCACTACATAATGAAATGGCAGCTGATTTGCGTAAATCAGTTTGCTCAATTTTCATTTTGCTTCTATGATTTTGTCACCATATATGCTAGCCCTTTGCTGGCGACCCCTTTGCTAATTGGAGTGTCTTCATATATGATACCCTTTGTGTTCTTGCTTAGCATTCTATCGGCAATAAAGTTATCATACTTAAAGATGTGTTATCACTATCAGGTCTACCTGTAATTGATTTCTCATATTTGTAAAGTATGTTTCATCAACTAACGAGGCCATCAGATGCAAGGTCTTCTATTTCTTCTACGATATATTTGGGGGCCAACCGTGTAAAAGTACGGTTTGTTCATTAGCTATATACTCCTATGTATCTTAGTTACTGCAAATTTTCCATACTTCCACATATATACTCAAGTTGACCAAGCCAAGTGATGTTAGGAATTATATTATCTTGAACAGATCTGCCATAGCCATAGGCCATTGTCAATCTTAATAGTACATTTTTGGATTGCTTGCTTGCATGTATGCTTGATTATTTTGGTTAAATTTGTCGATTGACATAGACTCTAATGCTAACAGCAAACATAATATTGTCATTGACTACTGCGACCAAATATGCATGAGTTTCGGAAAGATAATGAGTGCGCCTGGTGATGAGGTATATTTTACATTGCCTAGGATACATGTATCTTTGCTGTCCTTCGCTTAGTTGTTCAGTGCCTGTTTCCTCATCAAGAGAGGAATCAACACAACATTAAGTTTTTGCTCACTGAAGAACTGTTAAACCTGGTCGCCATGGAGTCCTCAATCTGAAATGTCAGAACTGTTAAAGCTTTAAAGGTCGTCACCATGTATGGTAGCCATTGCCGGAGTTGTGTATGTCTTTCCCCCATGTTTGGATATATGCAGTTTACATGGTATATATAAAAAAATTCCAGGCCGGAATTTTTATTCCTCCGCATGCTTATTTCATTTTTTTATTTCAGAAATTTATTACAGCCATCGGGTAAATAAGATATCAGGAAATAAAAATATGGATTATTGACTTCTTTAAAGAACTGCATAAACTTATTATTTCTTGATTCTGGTGAATGCAAGGATGGGTTCTATAGGATAGCATATTGCTTTCTATAACATTTAGCTGACAACTGAAACGTAATTGGTACTTCTATTTGATTTGGTGAATGTTTCCTCTGATGCATTGTCTGATCTTTCACATTACATCAATGAGCTTTCTTCTTCAAGACTTCAAGGGATCTTGGTAGTAACGTGAACACATTCTCCTACAACTAAAGAACAAGGTGCAGCAGCTTATTTTTGAATTAAAAGCAGAGCATGTTTTAAATCCATATTACAGTCATTGCTTCACTCTATTCTGAATCACAAGCAGTGCATGTTCTCTGTTTTACAAGGGAACTTGACCTTTTTTGCACATTATACTCATCTGTTGCAGTATCGGGGAAAAATTGTAAAATAGTTAACAGTAGCTTAAGACTTTTGTTTTGAATTTTGATGTGTATGGATATATGCAACTTACATGGTATATTAAAAAAAGACCTACCACGGGCGCGGCGGAGCGCACGGTTCTTCCTAGTATTAAGGATACGACCTGTTAATGGGAAACGGGGAGCAAGCATCCCGCTACTAGTGTGCAAGTCGCCATGAAACGCTACTAGTGCACGGCTTCGTAAGCTAATAACGATCGTGCATCTCAACATCAGAGCATCTCTAGACAGCAAAAAACTGTCTACAAACAGTTTCTAAAATGCATGCCCAATATTTTGGCCAACCAAACCGGTAGCCAATACCCAACCTACTATTTCCGCATTTTTTTCACTCCAAAATTGATCCTGCGACATACCAATATGGACCCAACGATGTTCACGAATTTAATTTATTTTTGAGTAAAATATACTGGTGGTTTTTGTAAATTTGTCTTTTGGTCTCACCTAAGTCTTTGAACTCTCAAAATAGATATTCATGTCTATAAACTTGCCAAAGTGTGTCATTTAGGTCCAAAAACTGAAAGTTCCCCTTTGTTGTCGAGGTGGATCTTTTTAGAGCATGGATTGACATCAATTTATTATCTGTGATCAGCTCATGATGTCGTTAAACAATGTTCTCTAACATGAATTGTGATGGTTATATTGATTTGAGGAGCAGCAACTATAGGGGTACTTTAGGAACTTTAGACCTGGATGACACACTATAACAAGTTCATGGATCTGCATGCCCATTTTGAGAATTCAGGGATTTAGATGCCATATCGAGACAAGTTCAAAGACATTACTCATTTTTTTTATCAGCTGGTGATGGAGAGGGGGTATTTTGGTCCCAGAAGATTTTGGGAAGACTCAAATCCCATATTAGAAGTTAATTAACCCCGTTCTGTATTCATTGACGTTTGGACAGCTGATTTAGCTCAAAATTGAACTAAAGCACAAAACAGAACAGAGGGAGTATGTTTTTTCTGGAGGTGTGATTTTGTTGTTTTCACGCGATCGAGCGACGTAAAAGTCAAGGCCGGTTCTTCCGAGACAGCATCACTAATCACAACAAGATGAGTCCATGGCCCTAGCTACCAATGATGAACATGGCGACGTATGCAAAAGGAAAGAATCTGCATAACTTCTCGACAGGTTACATGAATTGAGATGGAGTAAACTCATTCAGACAAGTGAAGTAGTTGCGTTGCGTTTATTTAGACATTGGACAAAATTCACAACACCACAGGACACTATGTAAGAAAAGCTATTTGGAGACGCGTCTTAACCCTAATTAGAGACGAAATTTTTTTTCGTCTCCTAATTTGCGTCTGCGAAGAGGGCTAATTGCAGACGCGGAAAAACGCGTCTCCAATGATCCGATCATAGCAGACGCATTTTGCCAAAACGCGTCTGCTATGATAGGCCATTGGAGACGCGTTTTTTACAAACACGTCTACTATGAGAGGCCATTGCAGACGCGTTTTATCCCAAACGCGTCTCCAATGAGAATTAAAAAATAAAAAAAATACAAATGCTTCTGCATTACATACAGTGCCAATCCACATTCTTTATCCATGATATACATTACAAATATGAACTACAGCTTACAGATCATTACACCAGTAGCTCATATCAACCAAAGCATAGAGATCTTAGACTATGATGGAGATAGGCCAGAGGAACTAATACAACAGAGAGGAACAATGACAGATTTCAGATCTTAGCCTAAGACAGATTTCAGATGAACACCATACTGACATGCCCATGTGTCAACCAATACACATGGTTCATCATTATACACATTACAAATACATTGCCTTGAACATGCTTTTTTATCATGCTAACAAATTCTTGCATAGTGGTATTGAAAAGCAAAGGACAGTGACCTACGTTACTCAAGACAATGTATTTCTCAGGCAAATGACCTACATTACAAATAGTGGTCTTGTACATTCTGCATGCATTTCTCAGGTATGGTAACATGCATTTGCTCTACCTTGGTTGACTCATACTATAGAGAAACCACCTGCTACGGATGGAGCTGATATCTAAACTTACCTCATGTTCAGTTCCAGCTTCCAGAACATCAACTAGTTCGTACCAGATCCTGTGACAAATGGAAATATTGTTATAGGTGGAAAACACGGTAAAGAGCATGACAAAAATATACTACTACTGCTACCAAGCATGACAATTTTGAGTACACTAATATCAGTCAGCAGTATGATAGTACCATAACTAAATCATTCTGCATGAAGAACTTGCAACATTGAAAAGAAAGAATGGTGTAGAACAAGTACTGGCTATAGAACAAGTACAACTAATCAAAAGAGAATACTGATGGCTGAAAAAATACCTGCTCTGTTGCCACTCTGAACTAGTGCTGCATAGATTCCAGAGCTCTGAAAATGAATCCTGGGAAAAATTTAAAACAGAAGCTCAGTTCAAACAGCTAGGGCACGTTTTCTGCTTTTAGTGAAAATATATTTAACAATCAAAAGGCATATAGAGATTAGTTTTCTGCTTTTAGTGAAAATATATTTAACAATCAAAAGGCATGAAGCTTGTACTTACTTGCCATTTGCCAGAGATACTGAGTTCAGCTTGCACTTATTTATCCACTTATCTCAAAAACTGAAACCAATCATACATCCTAAATGAGCACCAGAAGTAATGTGGGCACAAAGAATGCAGGGAATGAACAAGCATGTAAAGCTCCAAGGACTTCTGGATGCAAAAATATGTAAGCCAATAGATGCAAACTTATATGGCAGGGTGATAGATAAGCAAATATGTAATAGTGTTTGCCCTATCATAATCAGAATATCTAAATTTTCAGACAAAGTATACAGTAATGAACTTCAATAATACAGTAAGTCAAAGTGTGCAGTAACAAACTTCAGTAATACAATCAAGTGGAAGAGAAGATCATCTCCCCATTAGAATATTCTATCAAATGTTCAAAAACAATGGCAGAGGCTGAAACAAACAGAACAGTACAAAGCCATTTTACAAAGTGATTACAAAGCACACAACCAGGAAGCTAGATTAGACAAGCTAAAAATCAGAGAACATCCATTAAGTGAGAATTCTCACAGCTGCAATCTTTCCCATTAAACGAACCTACCTTGTGCTGTAGAAGCTTAGTACTTCTTGACGTATCTCTTCAGACCTGAAACAAACAGAACAGCAAATTTGCAAAGAACATAATAGGGAGCACACATCCAGGAATCCATGAGCAAATCATATAATAGTTGTTGTCCATTACCAATAGAGGTACTAAGGCACAAGCAGACAGAGGTACTAAGGCACAAGCAGACAGGAAGTAAGCACGCAGATAGAATAGTAGAAGAGGAAGCCAGAAACCAGCAGCACGTCACACACGCACGAGCAGGAGCAGACTACCGGAGAAGAGACTGGCGCAGGTCCAGGCCACCTCCCTTGAGCTCTAGGTACTAAGATATTCAGATTATGGAGGGTGTGCATTATAAACTTTTGCATAAATCTAAAACACACTGCACATCTAAGTTGTATGTTTCAGTTTCCAGCTTGGCATTACAACAAACAGCTAGGGCACGTGACAAAACCAACACAATTAGAACTAGGAATGTTTTTATACTGTGGTATACTGGAATGCAAGAAGCAAAGGAAATTCGTGGCCTCCTAGAAAACCTGCGCATGTACATGATAGAAGGGGGGCATGATTTCCAAGTACCAGCCCTGGGAGCATGATTTGACTTGAACATTAACAACCTCCTAGAAACTACTGCAGTCTCACGGAGGAGGATCGATCAGGTACAATACCTAGAAGAGATCTACAGAAGAAGGCAGTGACACTTACATGTTCGACTTGTGGCTGGCTATGGGCACGAAGCAGAGGAAGCACCTTCTGCAGGGAGGAGAAGAGGCAGTCGTGTGGCCGGATCAGGGAGGAGAAGAGGCAGTCGTGTGGCCGGATCTGCAGGAGCAGCAACATCGAACTGCAGGTGGAGGAAGAGCAAGAGTTGTGGACGTCACCGTAGCAGCGTCGCCGTTGGTGGGAGCTGGAGTCGGTGCGGACGTGCCGCGGCGGCCGGTCGGGTCCTGCTGGATCTTGAGGTCCCTCGGTGGCCCGGTGGCGGCGGTGCAGCACATGCAACGGCTCCAGATGCCGAGCGTGGAGGTGCTCATTGACGGCGCCACCAGATCTGGCAGCACGCAAGATCCGGAGGCGGCGCGCCTCGACCGGTGGTGGAGACCAGGAGCCGCTCCTTCAGGGTCGGCATCAGCGGCGACGAGAGGCTCCGCGGGTCCCGGGGACGCCGCACGACTTCCCTGGCCACGGATTCGCGGCGGAACAAGGGGGCGGCGCGGGGACGACGCAGGGCGACGGCTAGGGTTGAGGTTGAAGAGGAGGGAATGGAGTAGCTGCCGGCCGCCGGCTGCTAGATGTCCGCCACGCCTGCGCTACGAACGCCGCTGCCCGGCAGCCGCGGCCAGCCTCGCCGACGCAGCCGGATCTGGAGAGGAGAAGAGAGAGGACGGGGGATTGGGAGTGGAGAGGAGAGAGAGGAGCGAATGGATAAGGCTGGAGAAGGGGTGGGGTGGGGATCGGGAGCAGCGCGGACGCGAGGCGGAATAAACTGAAACGAAACAAAAATTCGGGTCCGAGGGCTGCGGCGGGTGATGCGGTGAGAGAAAACGCGTCGCCCATCAGTGTACCTTGTTGGAGGAGACGCGTTTTAGTTGCTACGCGTCTTCTACGTGGCCTGTGTTTTGTGGGGAAAATGATGTTGGAGACGTGTTTTGTAAACACACGTATGCAAATAACAATAGCAGACGCGTTTTAACAACGTGTCTCCAAGTGAGGGTGTCTTATTTTAGCCATTCTTACATAGTGGGATACACACGTACGGCTCTTATTAGTGCCAGACGTAGGCGTTGAACTCGAGGATGAGCAGGTTATCGGGGTCCGGTGACTCGACCATCTTGCTGAGCATGTACCCGCGCGCCATCCGGAACGCGCCCGTGCCGCCGAGGTTCGGCCGTTCCATGACCGCCGTTCCCAGCATCGAGCGGCCGAACACCTGCAGCGTGCTGCCGTTGTAAGGCCCGTCCGTGAACACGAAGTCGACCAGCGTCAGGAGCGAGCCGTCAGAGAGTGACGCGCCGACGGTGAGCCCCTGCAAGCGGCCGATGAGCCGGGACGACGGGTCAGCTCCCTGCCGGAGCATGTCGTCTAACCTATAAAATAGCACAATTTCATCTAACAAAAAGGTGATGGGCCCTGAGCCGAGGACTAGGTTTGGCAAGCAGTAAAGTTGATTGGGCTCAGTTGAACAAAAATTACTAGAACTCAATGGTGTAAATGGGCCGCTACTGCAGTTTAAATGTCATAGTATGAATCTCATTGTCAATTTTCAGCAGAAGTAGGTTTGGTTTCCATTGCTCTCGTGGCGAAAATGAAGAGGGAGAGGAATAGAGCAGACAGGTTCCTATTCTTCTTATTATACTTCAGTATTTCAAATGTAGACAACCCTGCCTATTTCATAATTCACACAGGACTCAACAATGTATTTATTCATAACCGAGAAAAAACTGGTTACTCAGAAATCTATATACATTCAATTTTTTTATAGAAAACAAGAAGATTAGTTGTATAGAACAATTAAAGCATTTGAATATTGTTTTTTCTTAATTCAGGAAAATCTGTTTCGGTTCCACACTAACCAGTATAATTGGTTCAGTGATTAGAACTCATAGAGGGTGGTCAGTTTAAAATGTATTGTTCACAACACTTTATATTTTGATGTGAAATGGCAGGTGCTCTGCCCTTGCATTGAGAAGAAAGCAGGATAAAAACAAAGTGTTACAGTGTTGCCTTGTTAACAGCAGCTAACTTGGCGAAAGCATATTTGCTTGGAGACAACTGGATAAAAAGGCAGCCAACACACTGGCCCAAAAGAATTCTAGGAAAAAGATAGAAAAACAGAGGAACGACTGATGGTCTAGCTCAATGTCAGGTTGACGGGCTACTGAAGAGATCACCAAGGCACCTATCCCGGCAACTCGATCGCTCCCTGGTTCTGCTCCCGCGAATCACGTTCCCCATGGGCTCGGAAGTACATGTTGATCTCCTCCTTGGCTTGGAAGGCTACATGCACCACCGTTTTAATTTTCCCTTCGAACAGGCGCTGGTTCCTCTCCTTTATATATTCCACCAAGTGTATAGGATTGCTCCATTGAAGGCTCTTCTTGTTTCTTTGCTCATTCTTGTGACGATAGTCCTCAGCATTCCGGTTCAATGCTACCCCCTTTGGCTCTGAATCAACTTTTTTGTCAATTACAAGCCTTCACAGCACTTTATAGATAGAAAGAAGTTTCTATCGTTTGCTTTGCAGCCCATAGCATGGATAGTTCAGCAGACGATTCCTGCCGTTTGCTTTGCAGGGAGATGGCGCCTGCTGCCGATGGATAATCTCTCCCTAGAAGTAAACCATGACCCTATGAAGGATCCAATTGGCCATACACTATAGAGAGCGGATTTTGTGCCCGCGGGGGCAAGTGTCCATGGTACTATCCCACTACACCACGGTTCACTTTAAGCAACTGACGGTCAGTCGCTAAAAGCGCCTTTACCGACCTTCCGTTGGTCGGTAAAGACCTTTACCGACCTATAGGATTGGTCGGTATAACTGGCGTCGGTAAATCTTTTACCGACCAACCAATTTTTAGCGACCCATAGTGAGTCGGTATTGCTCGAGTATTACCGACCCACCCTCCGACACTACAAACACTTTTACCGACTTATGGTCAGTTGCCAACAATATTTTTCTTTTAAAAAAATAAATATTTCTTTAACCTGCTCTTCAGGTTAAAGAAATATTAACTAAGCATGAATCCACAATTAGTTAAGTTATCAACACAATCAAAAGCTCAGTGAACATATGTTGCTCACATATTAAAATCCATGTTCACTTTAACAATCTTACAGATTTGGAGTTACCAATGCTAGATTCTATTACAAAACTATCACAATACACAAATCACACCGGACTTCTGCCTTGCACACGTATCAGGTTCTTATGCACTAGCATCATCAGCAATTCCCCGATTAAACTAACGCTCATGTATGTAGACACCACTAGGAGGGACATCACAACAGATCCAGATACTGGGAATAAAGACCACACAACCTGACAGCTAACGATTTCCATACACCAGTAACTAGTAACCTGCAAAACACAGTTTTAAAATGTAATTTATAACATGGTAGTATATAATCAACTCAGAATGAAAACTGGCCTAAGCATGTGGTGCTGATCTGAATGCACAAGGTAAACTAAACACTAGGATTCCGATCTACAAGTGAGTAGCAAATGCCTCATACTTATTAAACTATGTTTCCCAACATAAGACTTCATTGTTTCAGTCTTGCAAAGTAGATATTCTGAGAACTCAAGAAAATTACAATATAAACTGGAGCAAGAAAAAATTGCAAGGAACTGTCCATCCTTGAACACCCACTAGTTACCTGCAAAACAGTTTCCAAATTTACTTTATAACATGGCAGTATATAATGGCGTGGATTGATGCCTTGTTCCTGACCTTCAGCGAGCAAAAACTTAACATCAGCATTACAGCATGCGGATGTGTGATGCTGATCTGAAATTCTGAATGCACAAGGTAAACTAAACACTAGAACTCAGATCTACAAGTAGCATATACCTCGTACCTATTAAACTGTGCTTCTCAATGTATGGCTTCGCATTGTTCCAGTCTTGCAAAAGTATACATTTTATCCCTTGTCACTCACAATGCTAAACCTGAATGAATAAAATATCAGAGAAAACGGTCACGCCTTAATTCTTTGTACTGTACTATGCATTCATAATCTGTCAAGTCTACATACATACCAAAAGACAATACACAATGCTGCAAAAACGTTGCAAACTTAATGCGTTACGGTGCCTACACGACTGAGAGAAATACGCACAAACCTTGCTGGGTAGATCTTGCACTGCAGAGGGGGGCGAGGTAGTCGTACACTCGTACATGTCGTCGGGGAGGCCGATCTTCTGGATTTCGCGGTGGACATGGCTAGGGAGGCCGTCTCCGATGTCGTCGGTTGAGGAGGAGGCCGCCCCCTCCAGATCTGGCTCAACCAAAGCGAGGAGGACGAGGGCGGAGAAGCTAGGCAGCATAGCGGGAACCGACGGAGTCGCACTCATCGGCACCGTAGAGGGAGCTGATGCCGTCGCTGCGGGGTGCCAGCGGAAGGGAACAGGCTCCACTGCCGTGCTTGAGGCACGGCAGCGGGTAACGTTCCTTCCGTTGTGCACACTAATGATGTCTAAACGGGTGGCACGGCACGGCACGGCACGGGCCCTAAAAGGCACGGCCGTTTAATTTCGTGCCGGCACGGCACGCTATTAATTTCGTGCCGTGCCGTGCCGTCCGTCGTGCTCGACTCTCGGCTCACGGCACGGCACGCAATGGGTTAAATGTGCCGTGCCGAGTCAAAAGGCCTTAAATTCTTTTCGTGCTTATAAATTATTTTCGTGCCTTAACAACACAAAAATCATTTTAACCCTAGACTTAAGACCAAAATTCACACAAGTTTGCAAATAGAACCACTTGAATTGAAACAAAACTTCAACCATCCAAAAACACCACTAGAATGACCTAAAGGAAACATATTACAAGAAAAAACTTTTGCTAAAAGGCCGTGACAGGTTTCTAACGGGCCGTGCCTTCTCGGGCTGCTAACGGGTTACACGGGCTAAAATCGGGCTAGGCGGGCCATCCTAATTTCGTGCCGTGCTCGTGCCGCCCGTCGTGCTAGACCCTCAGCCCATGGCACGGCACGCACGGGCTAATGGGCCGGCACGGCCCTAAATTAATCGTGCTGTGCCGTGCTTGGGCCGGGCCAAAAAATTCGTGCTTCGTGCCAGCCCGCTTGGCCCGGCCCCTTTGGACATCACTAGTGCACACTGCGTGGCCGCGGTATCCTTCCTTTGTGCACACTGCGTGGCCGTATGGGCCTTTGTATTGGGCTGGGCTCTTATTTTTCTCCTAAATAATTGATTTTCTTCCTCAACAAAATTAACTGCGGCACTCATCGTTGCCATCATCGCTGGGCAGTCCGTAGCTTCTCTCGTTGCATGAGTGTTGACAAACAGAGCACTCATGAAAGCTGACAAATACGGTTTTATGCTTAGTTTATATATATGTAGGTATAAGTGTATGCAACGAAAAAATACTGAGACGGAGAAGCTGAACTGAGAACGTTTATGGCGTTGGTGTTGCTTTTCCCGTGACCCGTTCCAATTTGGTTTTTCACTTGATCCAAATCAATCTATTCTCCATTGCTTGCTGTGATGTTGTGGGAGCAGAGATGATGAGGGCATCAATGTGGTTCTTCACAGCACCTTTGCTGTGACACCGAGGACGAAAGAGACGACACGAAGCCCGGCGGCGATGGGAACAAGCCAACGAAGCGTGCTTTCAATCTGTTGCAAATAGAGAACTATGACTGTTTTGGCGCTAAAATTTGTGATTTCCCCACCAAACGTCGATTAAGTGAAATATTAGACTCGGATGTCAAGTAAAAAAGAAAATTAGGGCCCAGTGGGGTGCAACTGTAAGAAGGAACGTTACCCGCTGCCGTGCCTCAAGCACGGCAGGGGAGCCGGTTCCCAGCGGAAGCATCATGGCCGGGAGCCATGGGCGGCACCGGCGGCCGGACGAA
The DNA here is from genome assembly GCA_007726485.1 of Eragrostis curvula. NCBI lineage: Eukaryota > Viridiplantae > Streptophyta > Magnoliopsida > Poales > Poaceae > Eragrostis > Eragrostis curvula. The sequence goes on from CM017439.1 coordinate 29,636,625, forward strand.
GCGAAGGAGATGAAGTAGCGGCTGAATGTAAGGATGAACGGGTGGTGGAGAGGGTTGCCAAAAGAGTTTAGGGTTTTTGTCCTATTGGGTCATGGGCTTTTTTTCCTGCAGGAACGAGATTTGACTAAGGCCCATAGGACCTAAATCTTTTGCCGACCTATTGTTGGACATGAAAACTACAAATTGCCGACCCATCAGCGGACGCTGTATGCAAATACAATTACCGACTCATCGTTTGTCCCTATATCCAGAAATACCGACACATGGTTGGTGGGTACACATTACCGACTCATGGTAGGTTGGAGATACCTCATTTTTACCGACTCACATGGGTCTTTGATTATGTACTGTGGTATAGTGTCCAGCCGTTGGTTTCGTTCGATGCGTCGAGATACGTTCATTTGTTTGGGAAATGAAGTTGCTTATTATTTTACGCGGAACAGTAATCAGCCTAGACCGTGTAGTCTTTTCAACGATTGCTGCAGCTTTTGCTTCCTGTCCTTTCACCCAAAGTTGCTTAAAAATTTGGGCGCGGAATCATTTTCGTTTTAAATTTAAAACTATTTTCGATTCCCGCTCATGACTCATCTCTCTATAAAATGCGACCCAGGGATATCGGTTCCTTTCATTCCACGGCATACAGCTCTTGTTCCACCACAATCATTCCCAACCACCATGGCTATGCAAGCACGCTACGCTCTGGAGAGTTGGAGATTGAAAATACTAACACAAACATAATTGTGACTGCTTGTTTTGATTCAGAAAGCAACATATTAATTGAGCAAAGTACAGGAGACGGCAGTGCGTCTGCATTTCTACTAATTCAGTAACTACATGCAATCCTTCTTGTTGCTTCCAATCTGGCCATCATTACTACTGATTTGCACCAAATCATTGAGAAAATCAGCTGACAGTGTGTCGACCTTTTCCTGCCATCAGCAAAAAATTATATTTATACTATGCCAATAATATTAGACAAGACCGAATGGTGCGACTGCGGTATATTACCTTGGCTATTTCACGTGTTATGTTGGCCCCGTCAAAATGTTTGCAGAATGTGAGAGACGCCAATCCAGAGTATTCTCTGTGGTTATTATTTTATCAGTGTGGTTACGTGGTGATTAAAAAACAAGTATTAGCTATCATAGTTTATTAGGTGCAGGTGGTGAAAAGGCAACTGTACCTGTGACCTCCGTGTGATTCGAGGCCAACTATGCGTGGTGCAAACTTTGGGGGTGCTCGTTGCATGGGGTCTAAAATTTAGAAGGAAGAATCTTGTAATTTAAATGTATTAAATAAAGTTTAATTATAAAATTAACTGCAGAATCTTTGGTCTAATTCGCGAGACGAATCTAATGAGGGTAAGAAAGCCGTGATTAGACGATAGGTACTGTAGCATTACTGTATCATCACTGTAGCAAAACATAGATTAATTAGGCTCGTTAAATTCGTCTTGTAAAGATGTACCTATCTGTAAAAAAGTTTTGTTATTAAACTTTATTTAGTACTCTTAAACAATAAGATTCTCTTTGATATGACAGGTCTAAAATTTAGAGGGGATGCAAGGAACGCACCTTTGACCATTAGACGTCCCATTCATTAAAAAAAGAACATGTCGCCCTTTCGAGAAATTTACTCACCTGCCTTAATATTTTAACGTGAAAATCCGAACTATCCAGCGGTCTGGTGGGTGCATCGCGAAACGGGTCGAATATAGTGCACACAAGTGTCTCTTGGTCCCAGGCATAAACGGTCCATCGGTTACTCACGAGAGCTGGTGTGAAAATCTGGAAAAACATGGAAACAAGTATACGTTGAAAAATCAATGGCAACGCTGATTAAAAAAAGCTTATATGGTGTTACAAAAGTACAATAATAACTGCTCCAGGAGCGCTTACCATTCTACACCGGGTAATGTCGTAGCTTATATGCTTGCCAGCAAAATGACGTTTCACTGATTCTTCAGAGAACGTGTGTGATGGCTTGCTTGCTAACTCCTGTCCGTTTTTTGGAAAATTAATCAGAAGTAAAACGTGCTATATCATTAAAACACTTAACAAACGGAGTCGTACATGATTCAAAAAATTATATTCAGTTACCAAGAAATCGCTCTCCATAAAATGCCGGACGCGGTTGGGCTTGCTGAATCTGCGGAACCGGTTTACTGGGCTCGGGTGCATGGGCCGAGTGTCTATTGCAACAAGATAACAAGCCCATGCCATTAATCAACCGGACGCGGTTTTGACCATCCACTTCGTTTCATAGAAATTCGTCGAATCTTCTTTGCAGCTGATGAGTGTACGGGGACTGCCTAGTTTTATTAAATATATTCTGTACATCTTATTTCATACAAAGTTGTCAACAATGCAGAAGTAAATAAAAGAGTCAGAGCATGCCAAAATGCAAGATGACCTAAGCTTTACATCATCGTACGGGTACACCAAATGGGATAAAATAACTCTATTCAGAGTTACATGTAAAGTAAACGCGTTTACACCAACGATTACCCAAACAACAACGACATGACACACGGTTCTTAGTGCCAGACGTAGGCGTCGTACTCAATGATGAGCAGGTTGTTGGGGTCCGGCGACTTGATCTTCTTGCTGAGCGTGTACCCGCGCGCCATGCGGAACGCGCCCGTGCCGCCGATGATCGGCCGCTCCATGACCGTGCCTAACAGCACGCGGCCGAACACCTGCAGCGAGCTGCCGTTGTACGGGCCGTCGGTGAAGATGAGGTCAAGCATCGCCAGGAGCGCGCCGTCGGTGAGGGACGAGCCAACGGCGAGCCCCTGCGCGCGGCCGATGAGCCGGGACGACGGATCGGCGCCCTCTCGGAGCATGTCGTCAACGACGCCCATCATGCCGAAGAACGAGCTGTTGTTGATGCCGCCGCGCGCCGGGGACAACTGGGCAATCGTTGTGTTCGGCGCGCTGGGGAAGATCTCGTGGAAGTAGAAGTGCAGGTGCGTCGTCGGCTGGCCGTCTCCGCTGGATTCTCTTGCTGCCGCTGAGGACAGGAATAGGACGGAGAAGAGTAGAAGCTGCTGAGCGGCGTTGTGAGGAGCAGACCTGCCCATGCTTGAGGAAGGGGATCGGGCCAGGAATGGTTTTTCCGTATCTGGTGCAATGCGACGAATCCGTGGTGTTCTGCTTGCTTGTTAAATAGTACGAGAGCAGCTTGCATTGTTGCTTGCTTCATTGGCCATTTTGAACTTTTAATTCTGAACTTTTTGTTATTAGAGATGTCAATATACCAGGACGTTAAGTAGTCAAATCGTCCTTATATTTAGTCAAGTGGACATTTTCAAATGAAGTCAACTTAGCCAATTACCAATCAACATTTGTTAAGTCATCAAATAAGTTATCATACCGCCCGAGTCCACCCTAGCTAGCTACAAGCTAGCCGATCCGCAACTGCAGTTAAGATGTCATAGTAGACTCTCATTGTGAATTTTCAGCGGAAGTAGGTTTGGTTTCATGTTTCTTTTGAACTAGGCTACCTACCCACGCATTTGCGCCCCTATATTTTTTCTGAAGATTTTTTTTCTAAAAGTAATGCATTTGTAGAAGTTGATCAGGATGATGCCCCCTGTGTTCTCTAATCCAAATTTTATCAATATAATTTAATATATAACTAGCCAAAAACCCCGTGGCAAAATGCCGCGGGTACAATATGAGAGCGGCCATTAGTCAATTTGAGTAAGCAGTGCTGCATATCATGTAGATAGACAAACAGAGACATTGATTACTCCCTTCTTCTGACACAAAACTGTTGTTTCTTCATTCTTGGTCGAAAGAATGAATGATTCAAATGTTTTCCCTGCATGACACCCTACTAAAATCAGATGCTAAATGCATGTATCATTCATAATTTCACATCGTATAAATAGCAGGCTGATATTCTGTCTATTTATATTAACTTCATGATAGCACATGCTGTGAGAAACGCAAGCACCGATAGCAGCCTGATATACTGTCTATTTCTTTTAACTTCGTGACAACCCAAGATGTGATTAAACATAACACTGGTCATTTTCCATTAAAGCTAACTAAAAGACTAAATGGACAGCTAATGCATGAACATGCTCAATACACATAATCCAATACAAATGGCTTAAACCTTTCTAATGCAATGAATTATTGAAATAAACACCTGCAGCCATCAGAACATGAACATTCCAAAAGTATAGAATTCAATTTAGCAGCCCTGCCAAAGCATATATAGTTCTACGTTCTATTAATACATTGTATGTTTAAGATTAATTAAGATACCAAGAATCAATGGTGCACCTGAAATCCCAAGTTTCACTGGTAAGTTGATGCATTCTAATGCCTGAAATCCCAAGTTTCACTGTCTACACAACAAATATGAAGCAACAATTTGGGAAGAAAGCCTGAATGAATATGCATAATTAATGTCAGCTGAGAGCAGCTGATCTGACATCATAGAGCTTATATCACTAAGAAGGATGTTTGCTGTCAATATCTATACCCGTTTGGTTTAATAGTACATATACAGACAACATGCATACAACAGCTCATGGAGACTGGGGAAACCAACATCAATAAAGAGACTTGTTTATGACTGAGTATATCGATGTTGAATATTCATGGAAGGACCAGGAGCTCAGGACAAACGACTGCAAACAGTAGGATCATCATCCAATTTGAACTCTTGAGTAGTTTACACACCTTTGAAAAGCACAATATATTAATACTGAATATTCAGACATATGAAAGGGCTACAACAATCAAGTAAAAAAATTGGATCTTCATTTTTTAATTTTAATTCTCAGGTATTAATTCCCATGGCCCATAACAGATCCTTTTAAAAAGAAGGGTATGTTATAACAAATCTGAATTTTTTTAACGCAAAGCCTGAAAAACGTCTAGAGATCGCATCTAGTAAAGGGAACCATGAAGTTTAGGAAAACTATATGATTCTTAGCATTTTAAGAATTAAGTTAACGCGTGATATAATACGGGCAATCAGTTAAAAAAACAATCCTATACAAACATGTGTAGATTCCAAACAATGTTGTATAATAATTCTGAACAAAAATCTGAAACTCAATATGTCTACCTTGCTTCAGGCATTCTTCAGAGCAATTGGCAGGCAGTTGAGTAGAAGAATATTTGATCAGTAGCAAACTTTATTAAATTCATGTAATTTCCCATAGCTTTGGTCCATCAAGCATACACCTGTATGTTTATACAAAAGATGGGAGGTAAACAACTGGAGAGAAAGCATACATTGATTATTTTGAAAAAGATGAACACTTAGGGAAACATTATGCGACATGCATATTTGGAGCCATGTAAGGCCTTAGGATAAATAACAAAAGCTCAATAACCGTCTCTTCAATAGGAGAAGATCGATGCAAGAAAAATGATGCCAAAGCATTCTATAAGGCTGAACAATTAAAATGCAATGAGCTGTCCATTTGCATTACATAATATTTTGCATCGCGGTTCTCCTTAAAATTAATTTGAACTTTGGCAAGGTCATGAAACAAATCTGATTGACATTTAGCACCGTGCCGCAACTTAGCAAGAGCAACACCCTTGCTAAATTATCATTGAGACAAACAATCTAACAAATGAAACTCATCTGTGGCGATTATTGACGCAAAATCAAAGAGGAGCAGATGTATATGAAGTTCCAGAACTGTTGTAGAACCTCCAATCTAAATTCTTTAATCATTGTTTAAAAGAGAGCCACATCACACACAGGTTGAAGGAGTGAGAGAATATAGCATACAAATGAACGAACTGTACTATCCAACGAAGCACAACTCCTGCCCTTTTATCTTAGGTTTTAATAGCAGAATATACCGTCAAAGCCAGAGTTACCTCAAAATGAGAGTATACTACAAAATTGTAAGGGAAAAAAGGCCGAACGTAAATGGAAGAAACAAAAAACATGGGAAGAAATCCACACAACAATATAATTTGTACCACGAAGTACAGAGCGATGATATAAATGTTTATATTATCCCACAATGTAAAGGAGAAAGGAAAAACCTTACCTCTTCTGACCCTCACTTGTCCCAAAGCACATAATAACTTGATTGTATAGCAATCAAGTATAATCAACACTCATTCAACACACAACTAACAAATGGAAAAACTCAAATTAGGCACTGTATAGTCATATGAAGGAAGTAGTAAAGTCAAATGAGCCACTGTATAGTGCATCGGCATTGATTAATTTACCTGACATGTTCAGTCGTTAGTTCAAAGGTCACACACACTTGCCAACATCCTACAGAAACAAAAATACTTGGCACCATCATTTCTCCAGATTCACATTGTGAAGTCTTAAACTAAATTGTAGAATATCTAACTGAAAAGTAGCAGCATCTTGCGGTGGTGCAGTAAAAAGAGGGAGATGTGAAGTACTAACCTGTACTCCCAGGTCGAAACTTGAATTGTACTTGGCACAAAAATCAGGAGCCTGTATCCAACGAATATTAGGAAATCAAATCAGAACCCCTAGGTTCTGAAATAATCTACTATGAAGTAGGAAAGAAAAAACGTGGAAGTCCAAATCATACCGCATCAGAGATGGGAGGGGTTAGAGATTTCCGCAGCTCATTTGACAGGGAGCGTAGACGGCTGGTTCAAGGTCGACGATGTACCGTGCAGCGCATTCTTGCCCTCCAATCCAATCTTCATCGGTGCATGGCGTGGCGAACAAAAGGCGAATTCCTTTGGCGACGGAGCATGTCACGGCAACGATTTAGACCAGAAGCAGGAGGGCGATTGGCCTGTTTAGGGTAGAAGGAGGAGGCGTGGGGTGAGGAGATCAGGCAGGAGGCTCGAGGCATAGTCGGAGCTGTCGAACAAAGGGCAGGGGATGGTTGCCGGGGCTAGCGATGGAGCCAGGATCCCCTAGCGATGGGGAGACGGCGCAGAGATTTGGTGGGATGGGGGTGCGGAGAGGAAGAAGGGGAGGAAGGATCGAAGGAGACCGTGGCCCAGCGCAGGGACAACTGCGGGAACGGACGGCTAGATCGACCCAGCGAAGAAATCGGACGGTCAGCAGCTGTACACCGAATTTTAAACAGTAATTTGGAACAGTAGAGCATGGGGCCCGCCGGGAGAAACTATAATCTTATTATGATGCTAAAATGTGACACATCAAGGGCACAGAATTCCCTTCCTTTTCTATCGCGATTAATGAAAAATAGTAGGAGCTTCTGACTTCTTTAGTATTTTCTTATTATTATGCATGCCTTGAAGTTCACTACGATTTTTTTTCATCTCTTAATGAGATAGTTTATGTAATTTCGTCCTTTTTCTTAGATGTTCTTGATTTTCAGAATGCGACTAAATTGCTTATTTACATAAGGTAGTATTGATAAAGTCATGTGAAAGTTGTCCAGTGGGCTTTCATTTTTGGCGAATTAATTACCTCTATTAAAAAGAATCATCAAACTAAATGCATTAATTCTTTTTGGTAAAAATAAGTTCTATATAACTATTGTCCACTCTAGACATGGCGTAACATACAAAAAAACACAAAACTGTGATTAATGAGGGGCCCATTGTTGTTTTTCTTGGGCAGAACACAACAGGCTTCACCGTTTTGCTGTTTGACGATTAGCATATTCCTAAGCTGAATAAACTTCGTCTCTGTTTGTTCAGTTATTCTGCCAAGTCCAGATGTTGTTTTTGATTTAAGACTGCAGTAACTAAAATAGCAAAGGGGAAAACGGGAAGAGGTACATATAGGGCTGGACGAAAAGTTCGTGGCTCGTTAGCTCGGCTCGGCTCGTGACTGGCTCGGCTCGACTCGGCTCGGCTCGTTCACTTTTTCTAGCGAGCCGAGCCAGGTTTGTAGCTCGTTATGTTTAACGAGCTGGCTCGAGCTGGCTCGTGAGCCGCTCACGAGCCAAACGAGCCAGCAAGTCTCAACATGCCTAGCATCCCTCAGTCCCCTCTTTCCTCTCCACACCTTATCCTTTGCCTGAATCGGGCTCTCATTACACCTTGCCTACTCCCTAGTCCCCATCGCACGCAAGCCTCGTTCCGTTCGCGAGCCGCACCGCCTGCCTCGCTAGCCCGTCACCCTACCCCTCACCGTTCACTTGCGAGCTTGCTCGGAGGAGCTTCACAAGGTTGTCGGCGCCTCCTTTCCCCATCGCAGCACTCTCTTCTCCCTTCCCCTTCGTCATTGATACTGCATCCATCCACGCCAAAGCTCATGGTGAGCATGAGGTCGCTGTCCTCACCACTCTTCCCACATGACCATGGCGACGACGGAAGGGGACCAAGTCAAGATCTAAACCGCGGATAGGCAACGTGACGCGTGACGGCTGATGACTTCAAGCCGGGCGGTGCCGACCCTACCCCTACTCGCCTCTCGGACGCGACGACTTCCATAACGTCGGCCTCTGCCTTCCTTCCCGGCACGCCGTCGTGCTTAAGGGCGTGAAGATGTACCCGACGGCGTGATCATTGTCTTGTTCCCCAGGTCACAGCAAAGATGCTGGAGGCGAGCGACGAGCTTAACGAGCTGGCTCGCGAGCCAGCTCAAGCTCGTAACGAGCCGAGCCGAGCCAGCATTTCAGCTCGTTGAGATAACGAGCCGAGCCGAACCAGCTCGTTATCCTAATGAGCTAGACCGAGCCGAGCCGAGCTGGCTCGCTAGTCCAGCCCTAGGTACATATACGTACAATTAGTATACTTTCCAAATATAGTTGGTCAAATGGGCGGCCCGGCCTAGCACGGCGCGGCCCATTTGCCATCGGGCCGGCACGGCCCGGTAGTTACATGGGCCGTGCCGTGCTAGCCCATGGGCGGGGGGTCAGCCCACGGCACGGCCCTAAGGTTATTACAAGGGCCGTGCCAGCCCATCAGGCCCGAAAAGCTCATGCCGGCCCATCAGGCCCGAAAAGCCGAGCGGCCCATCAGAGAAGCGGCTGCACTTGGAGACGACGAAGTGGCCGCTGTACTTGGAGATCGAGACGGAGAACCGGCCGCCGTCCTCGGAGATGTCGCAGCCGAGCCTGTCGAGGTTGGAGGAGACCTTTCGTCGCGGAAGGAGCCCCAAAGTGGAGGGCCTCCGCCTCTGCCCACCACACGACGACGGTCGGAGCCGCAGAGGACACGCGAGCTCGAGCCCCGTCCGAGCTCGATCAGGCAACAGCACGGTGGGCGGCTGCCGCGAGCTGCCTCGAGTGGAGCATGGAGCGGCGCGCGGCCTCGAGCCCTCGACCGTGGCGGACGCTTTCCCGGACCTTGGAGCGGCGCACGGCCTCGCCGTCCTGGTGGTGGTGGCGAGCTCTAGGAGCGAGGGGAGCCGGGGAGGGGAGGAGCAGAGGGGAGGAGAGGCGACTAATCTCGGAAGGGAGGGGAGCCGTGAGGGAGGAGGAGAGGGAGGTAGGCGGCGGCGCAGGGAAGGGAGGAGGGCGGCGGCGCGGGAAGGGAAGAGTGGGAGGAGACGGGTGACACGTTGAGGAAGAGATATTTGTTAGGGTTTGAGGGAGCTGGGTTGTTAGATGGGCCGTGCTCTAGTGGGCTGCTAATGGGCCGTGCTCTAGTGGGCTGTTAGGTGGGCTACATCGTGCCGCCTCTTATGCGTGCTGGGCCGTGCTGTCCACTGGGTTGGGGGGTCGGCCCAAGCACAGCCCGATGCTTCGTAGCGTGCCGGCCCGGTCCATGTAATTTCGTGCCGTGCCGTGCCTGGGCCGGGCCAAAAATGTCGTGCTTCGTGCCTGTCCATTTGGCCCGGTCCGTTTGGCCAACTATATTTCCAAAGCTGAACAAAATTAATGTTGCATGCATGATGCGATAGACAACATTCAGAGCTTTGAGACTCTGCATCCATGTTTTTGAGGCGTTGCGGCGTCCTGTGGCGACCCACCCCCGTCACAGCGCCTAGGCGACGACTAGGTGACGCCTAGGCGACGACTAGGTGACGCCTAGGCGCTGTGGCGTAACTAAAACTCTGTAGCGTCCCGTGGCGACCCACTCCCGCCACAACGACTAGGCGACGCCTTAAAAACATGGCTCTGCATAAGGCTAGATCTTTTTTTGTTCATGCATGCGCTTGAACGTAGCATCTTTTTCAAGGATCCGACAGCCGTTGATAAATTTTACACGGCTCATGTGCCAGCTAAATTTTGACGCGTGTGTGCATGGAGGTGCTGCATGTGAAGAACACATTGATCCTTGATAGTGCCTATTTGCAGGAGAGAGCAAACACGTCAAGAAAAAATCAAGCAGATCGGGCCGGTTGAGGGCTTAGCTTGCAACACTGTTTTGCTTCCGCCGTGCGTACCAGTGAGCAGTGGCCTGCTCCCATGAGCACGACGACTTTTTGTGCCATCAAATAGCTACGGTTCTTTTTTTTTTTTGAGGCGATCGGCTTCCTCGCTAGCTAGGGTATAGTTGCAGCATGCGTTTCATTGTAGATGTCATGTTAAAAGGAGGGGGGGCTCCATAAAATTGGCGATTTAAGCGTGTATTTAGAAATAAGGGGTATTTTGGATAATTTTTTATAATAACAATGGTGGGTAATTTTTTCTTTTTATTTTCTCGAATTAACGTAGGAGTTTATAGGCCTTTAGAGCAAAAGTGGAGGCTTTTTTTCTTGATCAATTATATATATAATAGATGAATAGATTTGGTTTCATTCTTCTTCTGGAGGACGCCACGACCGAGTGAGAGGAAGGGTTGTTCTCTCCAGATTCCATTTCATCAATACTAAGCATTGTGTCATAATGGTCACGCGTAACATCTGAATTCTTGTTGTGGGTTCACATTAAGAAAAAAAAGGTAACTAAGAGCTTTTGGCTGTCACAGATAAACTTGAGACACTTTTTTAGTAGAAACTATCCCAATCTATAAAATGGCATAATTGCATATAACAAAAAGCGATGGGACCTTGGCCGAGGACTTGTGCCACTCAATGAGGTTGTAAAGTTGATTGGGCTCCATTGAACAAAACTTAGCTAAAACTCAATGGTGTAAATGGGCCGCGACTGCAGTTTAATAAGTCATAGTATGAATCTCATTGTGAATTTGCAGCAGAAGCACGTTTGGTTACCATTGCTCTCGCAGCAAAAATGAGAAGGCGGAGAATAATAGGGCAAATGGGTTCCCATTCTTCTTATTATACTCCAATTTTTCAAGCGTAAAGAAAACGAATTTCATAATTCACACATGACTCAACACTTTATTTTATTCTTAAAGAGAAAAACTAGTTAATCAGAAATCTATACATTCAATCATTTTTCATAGAAAACAAGAAGACTAGTTATGGACAACCATTATTACGTAACATGAAGAACAATTAAGGCACTTGAATATTGTTTTCTTTTCTTTGTTCAAGGAAAACTATGTCAGTACCACAATAAACATTAGATTTGGTTCAGTGATAGAACTCTTATAGGGTGATCGGTGTAAAATGTATTGTTCACAATTCTTCATAGGAAAAAAGAAGTTTGGGGGCTCATGGGTTGACAGGTAGAAGAAAATTTCATGATGAAAAAACATTAAGAGTTGTAGTTGATACAGGCCCTAATCTTTGCTCACAAGACAACAAGAATGCAGTGAAATATGACAGATAAGCATATCGGAGTAAGAGGCAGCTTGCAGTACCCATGTAAAAAGTAGGCAAAGCATACAAAACAGAGTTCACCATTTCAAGTCTCAAAAATAGAGCATAACAAACCAATCTCCTTGCCACTTTCTGCGCAAAAGAAATCTTGCACTGAAGGTTTTGTGAGTCTTAGTGAAAGTCTAAAGGCAGGTAAAAGGCATAGATCCAAGCTAACAATAAAATGTTCTTGACAGGATTTCCTGTCATCCTCGATATTGATTGTTATCATCATTGATTTGGAATAGTTAACCTTTCAACCATGTGGAGTCTGCAAATTTGTACGGCAAGGCCGGACGACTACTAGCTGCCTAGGCTTACTATCTGCAGCTTGGTCTATTATTTACGTGCGACCTGGTCACTATACTCTTGAAGGTGAGGGTGAGTCAACGAATTAGAAGGAAATAAACGAGGCAAGCATGCCAAAATGACAGATGATGAAGTCACAACACGAAAGGGAATAGAGTAACTCAGTTCGGAAACGTCAAGGTAACGCTTTTACTCCTACCAATTACTAACAACACAACGTGACACACGGCTGTTAATACAATACCATAGGTAGACGTATTTATAGGCAAAATAGGCTCCTTAGACTGCCCGCACTGGCCTCCGCTATCTGCTTCCTGGAGGAAGCAGATAGCGGAAATGGCGCTGCACCGGCCTTCCGCAATGCTTCCGCTATCGAAGCGGAAGGCCCGGTTTCCGCTATTCGTAGCGAAGTAGCGGGACTTTGCTATCGGTACGTGAGGCCCGCCCAACTCGCCTCCGACGTCGTTGCCGTCAACTGCTTCGCGCGCGTGTAGGGAGGTGCGCTTGCCGGAGCCTCGCCGTCGCCCGCTGCCCGCCCAAGCCGCACAAATTGAGCCTCGCTGTCGCCCCGCCGTAGGTGCGCCAAGCCGCCCCGCATCTGGGGTCGCCGTCGAGCGACGGAGAAGGAGAAGAGAACCACAAATCGAAGCACAAATCAAAGGACAAATCGAGCACAAATCGAAGGACCAATCGAAACACAAATCGAAGGATAAATCAAAGCACAAATGGAAGATTGGAAGATGTGGCCGCCGGCGCTCCGCCTTCCTCGGCCGCCGGCAGCTTCGCGATGGGCCGCCGCCCGCTCCGCCTTCCCCAGCGTGAGCCTGCCTCCTCTCCCGCCGCGCGAGCCCGCCCCTCCCCTGCCGCGCGAGCCCGCACCCTCTCCCGCCGGCAGCTTTGTGATGGAGAAGCACGGCGAGGGAGTAGAGAGGTGGCGGTGGCCGGTGGAGACCGAGAGGGAGGCGGCGATTGAGATGAGCGGCGGCCGGCGGAGATGGAGAGGAGAAGTAGTATAGGATTTTTGCAAATTGGTCCTTGTATTACTTTGTAATATTTTACGGATTTAATGTGTCTTAGATATTTATACAAAGACCCACACAGTTTTTGTTATTTAGAAAAACTATTATAAATGATTGTGTTATGAAGAATTGTGTTTGTTAAAATGAGATGGTAGTTGGAGATGGTTAAATAAAATATGTGGTAGTTGAGATAGAGAAAGATTATAGAGGAAGCATGGGTGCGGAAGAAATTGATATAAAGGAAAGAATCTTGATGACTAGGATAAAATATTCCTTTTAGAGGAAGAAGATAGAGGAACATAAGTGCGGAAAGCCTTACCCCATTATGCGGTGTGAGCAGGACCACGCCCTCGATTCGTACGATTAGCCCAACCGGCCGGCCGCCATCATGGAGACGTTCTTTTGCGATATTTCTGCCGGCGTTGTCGCCACTCGCCAGCAAAGAAGACATGGCAACTGGCAAGGTCGACGTGCCGCGTGACAACCAGCGGACGTCATTACCTGAAGAAACTCTACCAGCTGAAGTGAGCGAAAGGGAGTCCTCGTAAACTGATAGGGAACGGATGCTCCGTTGCCAGGAGGTAATTCACATAGACGACTACCAGGCCTGCCTTCGCGGCCAAGGAGTTGTGGAATGCCTTGCCTTGTGCGTCGGAGTCGGAGAAGCAACCGGCCAGGTGACGAAGCAGCACCGGAGCCTCGCCTGATGAGCGGCGACAACCATGTCCGGGTGGTAGAGTTAGAGAGGAACAGGCTGGCGTCAGTGTCGATGTAGACACCATGTCGGTGTCGCAGATGCTAATAGCCGATCGTTTGCGGTTTTGCCAATCGATCAGGCGCCTCGGGTCGACGCGCCGCGGCGCAGGTCCTTGTAGATGCGGGAAATTGGAGGAAATTCGAATATGATTTTGGAAGTCGGACCCAGAGAGAGACTGGCCGGAGGTGGAGTAGGTAACCAGAGCGGACGAGGGCCCAAGACTTTTTTGTGTTGTGTTCTAGTAGTACTGTGCTTACCACACACAGGCGAAGGGGGTTGAGCTTGGATGTTCGCTAGCTCTGTTTCTCACGGAGACAACCCGGGTTCCATCTCCACCACTCGCACCAAGTGTCGCATTTTCTGGTTCCCCTCGCTGCTGGGCTGTGGCTCTTGGGCCTGGCTCAGTAAAATTCGATGAGCTTGATTCTTCTTTTTAATAAAATTTCAAAGGGATGTCGGACCCTTGAATTCAATTTTTTGTGCTTACCACACACAGCCAACTTTCTTTTGAAGACATTTTTGAGGAAACACGTACAGCCAACTTATGTATTGTTGCCTTGGTAGCCGAGCACAAGATGCTCCAGTATACATCATCGAGGTTCTCCACCAACCGAGCTGCAATTAAATTATCTCATCGAGGTCCAAGACGTTACAATGCTCTCCAGTTTTAGCTGGATAGTTTAGCAAACGATTCCTGCCGTTTGCTTTGCCTTTGCAGGGAGTTGGCGCCCGGTGACGATGGATAATCTCTCCCCAGAACAAACCATGACCCTGTGGTCCCTGTCGAGGATCCAAGATCCAATTGGCCACATACTATATGCAACAACGCTATATCTTATTTCAGAGTTGTCGACAATGCAGAAGTTTTTTTTAGAAAATGGTAATAGTTTCCGGCTTCTGCGCACACAACATCTTTCTTATTACGTGGACAATGCAGAAGTAAATAAATGAGGCAAAGGATGGCAAAACACAAGATGATGTGAGCTTTACATCATCGAACAGTTACACAAAACGGGGTAAAATCACTCTATTCAGACACGTCGAGTAACCGCGTTTATACCAACGGATTACCCACACAACAACAACGTGATACACCGTTCTTAGTGCCTGATGTAGGCGTCGTACTCGAGGATGAGCAGGTTGTTGGGGTCCGGCGACTTGATCATCTTGCTGAGCGTGTACCCGCGCGCCATGCGGAACGCGCCCGTGCCGTCGATGATGGGCCGCTCCATGACCGTGCCAAGCAGCGCGCGGCCAAACACCTGCAGCGAGCTGCCGTTGTACGTGCCGTCGGTGAACACGAAGTCAAGCATCGTCAGGAGCGAGCCGTCGGAGAGGGACGAGCCGACGCTGATCCCCTGCGCGCGGCCGATGAGCCGCGACGACGGATCGGCGCCCTGTCGCAGCATGTCGTCGAGGGCGCTCAGCATGCCGAAGAACGAGCTGTTGTTGATGCCGCCGCGCGCCGGGGATAACAGGGCCATCGTGCCGTTCGGCCCACCGGAGTAGAGCTCGTGGAAGTAGAAGTGGAGGTGCGTCGTCGGTTGCCCGTCGCTGCTCCCTTCCGCCGCTGCAGCGGAGGTGTAACAACTCAGAAATTTTAGAGCATTACTATGCTACGCAACAACATATAAATATAGCCAAAAGAGAACAACAAACTCAAGTGATTGTCCAACAAAAATAAAGTACCAAACGACGTGTTCAAAAAGTAAATTTTATTATGAGAAATGCTCATGTGTTGCTACTCCCATCCCACGCTCTCGCATCAACCAAGCTGCATACCTGAGGGAAAAGAATAACGTATAAGGTTTATGAAAAACGCCAGCAAGCAAACTACTTTAACAAGGTTATTCAAATCACAGTTGATTAAACATCAATTTAAATAAAGTATGGCTGTAAATAAACAACATAAGGTATATCTTCAAGATTAAACATAGAGCTTCAATGACTTCATACTTCTTATTTGATATGCAAATGATGCAATGCAATGCAATGCAATGCATGTCTTCACTTCTATCCTCTCAAATCCCAACAAAGAAAATGAGAGTTGCAACCACATTGCTTAATTCAACCGGTACTTACTGCACCAACATCAGGCTACAGTTTCTTCTTATGCATATTCAATGGAAGAGTGCAAATGTAAGATTGCCATGTATACACTTCATATACTTCATATATGATAGATTAAAGAAAGTACCACAAGCTATAAGATAGCATTCTTCAATGTAAAAGAAATTAACAATAGCTTCAGGTTATATGGCTAGTGTGAGGTACTGCATTTTGATGGAGGTAATTCAAATAACAATGTTAAAACATGTAGACCACGGCGCTACGTTTACTTGCCTTCACCAAATTCAAGAGAATGAGCTAAGCTTGCTCTGAAGATGCACCACCTGGATATAAGTAATTCTCAGCACCAAAATCAAGCATACAAATAAAGAAAACATCAAGTAAAGCGCTCCTACGACCGCTCGCAAAAATAAACCCAAAACAGCCCCACACGCCAAAACTGTTTACACAGGACAGCCAGCTTTATCGTTTTCGTAACTATTTTTATACAACAGATAAACAGATAAATGAGCACACCAAGATCATCTACCGAAAAATATCTACAACTTTGGTTTTCAACTCAAAAATTAATTCTGACCGTAACTCAGGTAAAACTGGGTCACAAGGCATTCAGTTTACTCGATGAACAGCGAGCAATTGATCTTCAAAAATTCATATCTCCATGCAAACTCAATCAAAAATAGTGTTTAAATACTCCTTGGAAAGAGTAAAAACTGCAATATAAATCTACCAGCTCGCTATAGAGGGATTCTACCTATAAGACACATTAAATCTCCACGCAATGTCGAGAATCAGAACTGAAACTGACAGTTTTTCTGAAACCTGATAGTAAAATTCAGAGATGCATAACTCCTCATATACTGAACAAATTCAAGCATATAAATACTCGTTGGAAAGGTTAAGAAATTATCTACAACTTTCGTTTTCATGAGATTCTCAGATTCGGCAGCTAAAATCTTCAAAAGACAGCCGAACTGCTACTGTACGCTGTCCGACAACTACAGGGGCACAAATTCGAGTTCCTCACAGAGATCAACCCTAAGCGGCCAAAACTTATTGCGATCTGAACGTAGCTAGCAGGGAAAAGGTTGTGCTTTGTTACCTAGGGCAGATCACGTCGACAACTGGTTCCCAAACCCGCCTTCCCCCTGCCTTGACGCCGCTAGCGATGGGATCGTCGCACCCCAGCAGCAGGAACACCGAGTTCAGTGCCGCCTCTCGGTCTCCTCTAGACAAAAGGATCGATGGCAAGGAGAAACGCCAGGGAAAGGTCGTGAGTACTGCCTTCCCCCTCTCTACTATGAAACGGACACAATTAAGCCCATGTTTTAATGCTCATTAGCCCACTAATAAAGCCCAAAACGAAATTAGGCTTCAACGGAATTCCTGGACGTTACAGGAGGTGAGAAAGAGGAGGGCGAAGAGTACAAGCAGAGGAGCGCTTGCATCGTGAGGAGCAGACATGCCCATGGCTGAGGAAGAGGAAGGGCCCAGAATAGGGCTGTAAATAGGTGCCCTTTAGGGTAACCCCCGACCCTTTTTAGTTCAATCAAATGAATTAGATTTCGAAAATGAGCTCATTTTGGAAATCTAGTTCATTTGATTTAACTAAAGAGGATCGGGGGCGACCCTCAGGGGCACCAATTTGCACCCCTAGCCCGGAATGGTTGTTCCGTGTTTCTTGTGATGCGGCGCTACTCGCTTGCTAAATACTAGTGTGACAGCTTGCATTGGTGCTTGCTTCATTGACCATATGAACTTTTAATTTCTGATTTTTTGGGAATAGAGATGTGAATTTACTAGGACGATATGAATTCAAGTCGTGATATATTTAGTCAAGTGGACATTTTCAATGAAGTCAACATAGCCAATTAAGTACCAATCAACACCTGTTCAGTCAGATAAGACAATACCACCCTAATCCGTGTCTGTGTTTTAAGAAGTCATCGTATGAATCTCACTGTGCTTTGTCAGCGGAAGTAGGTTTGGTTTCCATTGTTCTCATGGAGAAGATGAAGAGGAGGGAGGGGTAAAACAAATGGGGCCCTTGCGTAACAAGTACGAACCATGGGCGAGGGAAAAGAAAGGGCGTTCTACTTCCTCTAGATTTCGTTTAACAAGGATGACATGCCTGGTGGATGTCAGCTGCGCTGTGACGTCCTTCATCTCGACATGCCCGATAGGTGTTGCGTGGTCGGCAGCCTCCCAGCTGATGTTTCTGAGTTTGGGATTTAATTTGTACATGTAGGAATTGTACATGTAAAAAACTTATCTTGTAGAGAGGAGGATTAAGGGCCATATGTTTTTTTGTATGAATTTCCAGACTAATTTTCTTTTATTATAGCCTCCCACAATTATCTCCTTTTATATGTAAATAGAAAGATGTACACTAAGCATGTCGCAATGGCATTAAAACTCAAAAGAAATCCATAGGAAATATATGAATTCCTTTTTTTTCTTGCGAAAACAATATATGAATTAATTATTGTTGTGGGCCCTTCATTTTATTAAAATTGTAGGAATTAGGTATGTAAAAACTTTTGGCTATGGATTATGACAGGAGCTCGAGGGTTATCCTTCTTGAATGTCGATCTTCCTGGCAATTAGAGAGCAGTGGTTGGATGGGTCGTACTCATAGTATTTTTTTTTTTGTGATTACACAGTACAACTTAGACACTCACAACGCACACTCACCCCTATGAAAGCAAATACGCAAACCCTACCTCTATGAGCATCTTCGAAGACTGAGCCGACAAATCCTCCAGATTGACGAAGTCACCACTGGCGCCTCGCTGTCAACGGCCACATCGCCTACCGCCGAAAGGACAACGCCGTTAAATCCTAGAAGATTCGCTCCCGCCGGGAGTCAAACCCAGGACCTCAGGTGCTAATGAGGCTTTTATAACCACTAGGCTACAGGCCCTTTCGCGTACTCATAGTATATTTTAAAGGCACGAATGTAATATTAACGGTGTTTCTGGGCTATAAATCCAAATGTTGTGTTGGCTACTGTGTGTCTCCATGTCCTGGATGATGTATATAATGGTTGGGAAAATGTGGATAGTGTGTCTCAATGTGTGATGCATCACCCATTTGTTTCCTAAACTCAATAGCTGGAAAGGCAAGCATTTATAATTTTGTGTGTGTGTGGGGGGGGGGGGGGGGGGGATTGGTACTTATAAATTCTGTCTTAATAAGCACTCTAGCTCTCTTTATGTGTTCTTTATTTGAATTTTTCAAAGGAGTTGTAAAGAAACTGGACTATTACATATCTAGATTCCTCTGCCAATGCAAAGTGATGAACATAAAAAGAAATACAAACTAGTAAGATGGGATATTATATATGCAAATCAAAGACTATGGAGGTCCATAAATACTAGATTTTGAAGTGCAAAATAAATGCTTGGTTAGCAAATGGCTATATAAATTGTTAAATGAGGATGGTTTATCTCAACAAATGTTGATAAATAAGTACATAAACAACAAGACACTAACTCAATTACAAATGAAAGGTGATTCACATTTATGGTGCGGGCCTAATGGGAGTCGAAGACCATTTTTGACAATATGGTTCTCTTGTTGTAAAAGATGGTAATCAAATAAGATTCTGGGAAGACAAATGGCGGGATGGCAGTACTTTAAGAGTTCAATTTTCTATTCTTCATAACATTGTTACAAAGAGATATGATACTGTTCCCAATGTGCTAGATCTATTTGCTTCAAAAAAAAATGTGCTAGATCTATTCTGTTAAATATATCTTTTTGAAATACATAAAAAGAAATAGCTAAAGGCAGCTTGGCACATTTAAGTGATAAAACCAGATATTTTTAAATGGTCACTGCACCAAAATGCATGGTAGATTCATAGTTCAATCAATGTATGGAGCAGTTCAAGATACATGTGTTATTACAAAGAATCGCAAGATATTTGTGGAAGATTAAGATACCTCTGACGATCAATGTTTTCCATTGATTTCTGCATAAAGAAGTAATACTCACAAAAAACAATCTTTGCTAAAAGAATCTCGATAATCATAAGTGTTTCTTTTGTATAGTAACTTAGATAATATGCCACATCTTTTTTTTATGCATTTTTGTTAAAATGGTTTGGAGACTAATTGAGCTATCCTTTGGCTTAAAACCTCCTGTTAGTATTGCCAACATGTTTGGGACTTGGATAAGTTGGTTTCAGCCTAGGGAAAGAGATGTTTTATCATTAGGAACATGTGTGATTCTCTGGGCCATAGCCCTCTCTAATTAATTTTAAGTGTCATTTTAGCATTGGCACGAGAATTAATAAAGAGAGATGAAAAAGTAGAAAGCGCGTTGAAAACAATGAGAGAGAGAGAGAGAGAGAGAGAGAGAGAGAGAGAGAGCCACATTGGGAAGCGAGAATGACACCTATTGTGAGAAACACTATGAGCTCCTAGAATGACATTTAAAAAGGAATAATGGAGGATGTTTTTTTTTTACAAAACTACTTTTTAAATTCTATGCAGGTGATCTATAGGGTACGCATTTGATGAGAACATGGTGACTGTTCCAAAATAAGGAATGAAGAGCCTCTATACTAAAGGCATGCCGACTCTAGCTAGATTGGAGATGGTGACTATGGATATATTTGCTAAACATTAGTGGAATTTTATTAATAGGTTGTGTTGAGAGAAACTTTTTATTATCTTTATGCATTTTTTGTGGTTTGTTCTTTTTCCTATATGGTAGACAAAGTCTATACTTAAATTAATAGACGGCTAAATACATCGCAAGATGTGGAGTCCGTGATGTTTTTTGTTTGTTTTTGTTTCTAGATTGTTAAGCGTCACTACCAGAAATCAGTTTTTTCCCGAGTGTCCCAACCTTTCCCGAGTGTAATATATCGGGCACTCGGGAAAGGGTAGTGTCAAACAAAAGACACTCGGGAAAAGTATGACACTCGGGAAAATGGACTTTTCCCGAGTGTCCCACCGAGGATACACTCGGGAAAAGTACGACACTCGGGAAAATGGACCTTTCGCGAGTGTAATTTAGTTGCACTCGGTGAAAGTATTTTTTTTCACGTTTGGGCAACCAAATTTTTTTCATGTCACTTATACATTTAGTGTACTTCTTGTTCAAATTTGGTTAATTTCACGATCCGTTTACTAAATTTAGTAATTTATTTTCTTTAATTGTATTTTTTGGAGATAAGTCAAAATTGAACTGCAAGTCACTCGAATAATAGAATCGAGGTAATGAAAAAAATGATATTCATGTTACTGAGTTGATCTTGACACCGTGTCCCGGAGATGAAATGAAATTTCACAATTTTTGTTGATGAAATATCATTTCGAGCGTGTGATCAATTTGTTTTAAAATTGTATAAAATACAAATATTGCCAAAAAATTCCGAGATTTGTCAAGATGTCCTCACACAATCCACCAACTAGCAAAGGATGTGCTGTTGGGGTGCCACATGTGGACGATGTCATGATGCTTCATTTGTTTGATGACATAGATTCCCTTCTTTATCGATCTGAAATTAAAAAGTGTATATTGCCACCATTAGATAGCAACATGTTATACATGAATTCACTTTGAAAATACAGGTACGACCTTACATGTTTGACTTGACTGATCCGATCCTAGGTTGCCTTGCTCTCATCGTATTTGAGATAGGCATTTATTATAAATTATCAAGCATTATTTGAATCGTGTTGGTCTTGCAATTTGTTATTGTTAGTCTTGTATTGTTAAATTATGTGGGAATTTGCGTCGATGCTCTACAACATAGACATTATGTATCTTGCCTTGTTGATAAAAAAATAAGGATTACAAGGACATAAATATATGATAAATTGGAGACACGGTTGCAGAAAAATACACGCAATTATAATTACAACTTATTAAAATATAACTATTTGTGCGCTCGCACTTTGTTCCTGATTTTCATCCATGCGCACATATGTCCATTCATGCTTTCTTTAAGGTTTGAATATTCTAAAGTAAACATGTGCTCGAGTGACGTACCATATCAACCATATTTGAAGGTGAACCTCAAGATCAAGCCGATTCAACCAGTCTTTTGAATTACTCAGAAGAGTAGGGTATGCACAGCGGCGAAGACGGAGGGTGCAGAGGGGGGGCTGGCACCCCACCAACACCGTTGCTTTTCAAAGGAACCCACCTTAGGGTTATTTATTTATTTTTTTGAGAAAAGCATTGCTAATCACCATGCCAAGCGTTTATGTGGTCATTGAGCTAGGTAGGCTTAGCCGAACAGCAAATAAGCCTTATCTAGTGAATAGATAGCCTGATGGCATTGCAGTCCGGTCAGACCTAGGAGTCTTTTGCGTGAAATTGCTGATCGCCTAGATCGGCATAAAATCCAGCAAAAGGACGTCTCCCCAGCCCAAAATCTCTGTCCATCCTCTTGCTGAACCCAACGTCCTCACCTGCCCCCTTGTCCCTACCCATGTCCAATTCCTGTCTTCACCTGGTCTGCGTGCGTGTGTTTATAAGGTGAGCACTCCGTGCGTTCGAGCCCCGCATTCTTCTTAAATCAAAGCGGAGCGGAGAGGAGAGGGGCCTGCCTCTTGCCATCCATTAATGTTTTACATTTGTACAGTGCTACTCCCCCCCCCCCCAAACACACACAAAAAAAATACACACACCACGTCTGAACATCTAGAAATGATATACGAAGGGTATAAAAGGTGCGAAGCTTTGCTATATAACATGGACTCAGCAATGCCGAGGTCAATACAGTGATGTTAAAAGACGAACTAGACTGAAATAAACGAGGAAAGCATGTCAAAATGCTAGATCTGTAAGGTTTAATCATCAAAAGGTCAGACGAAATAGAATAGAGTAACTCTGTTCAGAGACGTCAAGTAAACGCGTGCACACCTACTAAATTACGCATAACACAACGTGACGCACGCTGTTAATACCAGACTGGAGATGGGCACTTTCCCACGGAATGCGGTGTGAAGCAGGACCACGGCCACGATTCGTGCCACGGTGTCTGAGCCCAAACCGCACGCGCCAGCCATCATGTGCGATGCTCCCACCGGCGCCGTTGCTGCCGGCCAAGGTTGGCGTGCCGCGTGTGATAGCCAGCGGTCACTAACTGAAAAGACGAGTCCTCCTAAACTGATAGGGAGCGGATGCTCCGTTGCCAGGCGGTCATTCACGTAGACGACTACCCGGCCTGCCTTCGCGGCCAAGGAGTTGTGTGTCGGAGTCGGAGCCTTTAGCTGTCGCCTAATGAGCAGGGACAACCATGTCCGGGAGCTAGAGGCAGAGGAGAGCAACACGCTGGGGTTACTCTTCGATGTAAACATCTTCGGCGGTGCCGCGGGTGCTAATTAACGTCCGGCTGGCACGGTATCGTTTCAAACGAGTAGTGCTGAACCACGATACTTCAATCCTGAACTTACTTTTATCTTCAACAAACATTTATGAATCCCAACGTTTGCCTTGACTTCAAAAGACTGCTTCTGTACTAAAGCAGTCCTACTTATACAGAGATGTTTTCAATTCTTATATCTTCTAAAGTTTGTTTAAAAAAATATGATTTCAGTTTTGAAAACCGCAAAAAAAAAAAAAGAATTGTTAATAGAATCGAAGAGCTCACCCATGCTCATATGGATAGAGGCTCATTTTGGCTTTTGTAAAAGGGCCTCAAAATCTCAGATACGACCCTGATCGTTTGTGGCGCGCTGGGTCGACTTGGAGTGGCGCAGGTCTTTGTAGATGTGGAAAACTGAAGGAAACTCGAATATGGTTGTGGGAGAGGGACTCGGCGGAGGTGTGTACTACTACTCACCACACGCAGACACAGGCAACTTATGTTTAGTACTTGATGCCTTGGTGGGAGCTGATAGCCGAGCGCAACATGCTCCAATAGTGGGTACATTGCATCGTCTAGGCCTCCACCAACTGAGCTGCAGCTTAGTTTGCCTTTTCCTTGTCTTCATTTTTTAGACGTTCGAACCCTTTCCTATATTAGACTGGTAGTTTAGACAATGATGGTGTTAGTATGTTGCTGTCGGTTGCTTTGCTGGCGATGATGAACCTGCAGCCGATGGATAATCTCTCCCTCAGACGCAATGAACCTACCAAGGATCCACTTGGTGTCGGTCGGGAAAAAAAAACCCACTTGGTGATATAGTATGCAACAACGCTAGATGTCATTTCATTCAGGGAAGTCAACAAAGCAGAAGTACATAAATGAGGCAAAGCATGCCAAACTCACAAGACGCCGATTATTTTTTTAAAAAATAAACACAAGTTGATGTGAGCTTTACATCATCCAACGGTTACACGGAATTGGGAGAGAATAGCAAACGTGTTTAAGACATCCGAATTACTAATGACACACGGTTCTTAGTGCCAGATGTAGGCGTCGTACTCGAGGATGAGCAGGTTGTTGGGGTCCGGCGACTTGATCATCTTGCTGAGCGTGTACCCGCGCGCCATGCGGAACGCGCCCGTGCCGCCGACGATCGGCCGCTCCATGACCGTGCCAAGCAGCGCGCGGCCAAACACCTGCAGCGAGCTGCCGTTGTACGTGCCGTCGGTGAACACGAAGTCAAGCATCGTCAGGAGCGAGCCGTCGGAGAGGGACGAGCCGACGCTGATCCCCTGCGCGCGGCCGATGAGCCGCGACGTTGGATCGGCGCCCTCTCGGAGCATGTCGTCGAGGACGCCCAGCATGCCGAAGAATGAGCTGTTGTTGCTGCCGCCGTGCGGCTTGGCAATGTTCGCCGTCGTGCCATTCGGCCCGCTGGAGAAGATCTCGTGGAAGTAGAAGTGGAGGTGCGTCGTTGGTTGACCGTAGCCGCTGGCTTCTGCCGCTGCCGCCGAGGACAGGAAGAGGACGGAGAAGAGTAGGAGGAGCAATGGAGCGCTTCGGTGAGGAGCAGGCGTGCCCATGCCTGAGGAAGGGGAAGCTCCCCGAATGGTCGTGCCGATTGTGTTGTGATGCGATTGGTGTACCGCGTCTATACATGCTTGTTAAATAGTGGGAGAGCTTGCATTGTTTCTTGCTTAATTGGCAGTGTTTCATTTCTAACTTTTTCTGAATATACGGAGATGTGAATTTACAAGGACTTTACGAAGTCAAGTGGACATTCTTTTTCAAATGAGTCAGCAAAGCCAACTACTACCAATCGACATTTGTTAACTTACCCTATAGTATATGATATAATACCCCTTTGCAAACCCGCAGCACTAAAGCTACCGGCCGATCTTTTTGCTTCCATGTAAAGTATGGATCTCCTTTGGTCTAAAAAGCTACTAACCGATCTGCCACCGCAGTTAGTATATATGGATCTCATTCTGAAATTTGAGCAGGAGTGGGTAAGTGGAACAGATACCTAGCTAGGCTTGGCTTCTATTCCTCTGACGGAGAAGATGGAGAGTTGGGAGAAGGGTAGTCAGTGTGGCGCTTGCAGAGCGAGGAACATCCATGCTTGAGGAGGAAAAAGTGGTGTGCTACTCCCTTCGAATTTCTTTGGATGACACTCATAAGCCTCATGTCGTAAGGACATCATAAGAAATTAACCTGGAGGTAGTAGATGAATTCTTGACGAGAGAGGCATATAGTGAAAATTAAAATAATAAAGTAAATAGAAAATTTTGGGTGGGTCACTGATACTTTGGAAAACATATTAGATAATTTTTTTTCTCTCAACAGTTGCCTTGATTGAACTAGAAACTGTCCCGATACATAGAGAACTAGGGCTGAGAGCAAAGAACTGTAGGGTGTGTTCGGTTAACTGATGTACGTTTTGATTTCTCCCGACCACAACAGCTGGAAATAATATACCAAGAAAATGAAAACGAAAGTGGTACTATTTGGTTTTAAATAAATAGTGAAAAACAAATTCAGGCTACATCGATCGTTTTCGACTACTTCCGTTTTGGTCTGGAAATTACCACATGTATTTTACTGCTTTTTTAACATCAGTCAACCATATTTTTTAAAGTCCAAGGGAATGAATCAAGTGGGATTCAAGCTTAATTTTGAACTCCCTTCTTATCTACTATTTCTTTATAAGTGCAACCAACTAAAGGTCATTAACTTCTATTTCTCTCAACTCTCATGCAGCCACATGGCCCACATCACCTCAATTGTTTCATCCATTCGATCTAGCATTGTGTTTTTTTTCATCCATTGGATGCACTTCCTTTGGCTCCGATTAATCATCATTCACTACCAGCATTCCTCAACGCTCATCAAAGCAACATCAATTTCGGCAGTTTCTATTACTAAAGAATTCACTACCAGCATTCCCCACCGCAACATCAAATTCGGTTGTTTCTGTTACTAAAGAAAGACATCAGTTTTTATTCTATTTAAACCCACCAACCCACTAGCCAAACGTTATTCCGTTGGCTGCTCCGCTTCAATTCCCGTAGAAATCAGCATGTTCAACAGCTAAGGTTGTTAATGTTCTTTCGACTACTAACTCAGCATATATTCTAGAGAAGACATCAAATGAAAGGAGCGCATGCATATCAGGTTCCAAAATCAGCCTTTCTCCATCCCTCCCTTCTCTCTGATTTTTCTTTTTCCAATTAATTGGCAGGATCGTTCAAGCTTCTTGCTCACTTAATCAGGGGATCCAGAGGAGTCTTCCATCTCCAGGGGAAACTATGCAGTCAAGAACTCTCTCAACAATGTTCGTCTCCAAAAAAGATATCACAACAATCTTTCACAATTTGTTTGCCTATCAATGGTTGTGCTCCTCGATCTTTTTCCTGCTCTGCTATTTTTTCCTGTGAAGAAACAAAGCTTCATGGAGGTGCAGTACAAGT
This sequence comes from Eragrostis curvula, assembly GCA_007726485.1. Lineage (NCBI taxonomy): Eukaryota > Viridiplantae > Streptophyta > Magnoliopsida > Poales > Poaceae > Eragrostis > Eragrostis curvula. The sequence continues at coordinate 29,663,196 of CM017439.1, forward strand.
CTCTCAATCTCTCTCCCTTTCTACGAATAATGTTATTCTCACTATTCTGTGCACATGTACGTCACCAAATTCTTTTGTCCATTTAACAGTTCCTTCTTTCTCTGGATTTTTCTCAAGTGATTCTGCACATCAAGTAAGTTTTCTCTTTTTTCATCTTTAAAAACTTAACGTTTTGTATAAACAGTATGTCATACCCTATTTCTGGAATATGTTGTGCATCCTGTATCAGTCTCTGGATCAGTAACTGATACGCATAAGAACACAGATATGATAGTCAACAGCATACTTCGAATAGGTAAATAAGTATAATACCTGAGATAGGACCCGTAGTGGCGGTACGACAAGGACTTATAACTTATCCAAGTCCATCCGACCTACTAATGATAAAGCAGACAGCGGAAACCATGGCCCAAAGCCACAAGCAGACTTGAGATGCAGAACCGAAAACCCAACAGTCGTCGTCTTCTACGAAGTCTTCTCCTACTAAACCAACATTCGCAAACGCGTGAGTACATAACGTACTCAGCAAGCCCTACACTACACAAAGGGATATATATATGCATACTTGGTCTTAGCAAGGAGGAGACTATATGGTTTATTTGCAGCAAAGCAAACTTTATGCAGGGTTCACTAAAGCAAGACAAGGATTCATAGATAAAATAAATAATTGATTGTCAATATTTTAGTTGGTTGGCCCTGGGGGAGTATTGGCATTCCCGCCAGTTCCCAAGTTTTAGTTGGGCCTTCTGACCTCGAGGATCATACCGACCCGGCACATTTGCCATCACTTCCAAAACACTGGCTGACTACAACCCACTCACACGCCAAGGTATAAGAGATGTGGCTAATCCATACGTGCGCAACAATAATGTGTCATATGCCGTGACAACGTCCATCCGGATGAATTTTACACTCTGCAGAGGTTGTACATCTTTTCCCACGGGCTATGCACCCTTTGCAAGGGGGTACATAACGCCTAGTCCACCTCCTCCGAGTAGTCTCATAATTCCATCACGAAATCACACTCAGGGGCTTGTGACATGAAGGTCACATCTGGCACTGTACATATGGTATGTCGTGCTCCTGTAACAAATAACAGGATCCTGTAACAAATAACAGGACAGGCGGCACTCCCGTAACTAATAGCGGGTTCCACGAGCCGGATCACAGGTACGTCTCCCGGATCTTTTCCTGAGCTTTCGTTGCCTCGACTGGCCTCCAGATGGCATTTGCAAGAGTACCAAGAAGGTAGGGTAGGTCCTTCCCATATGGGGTTCCGTGTTTGTACGAGAATCATTATGTTAACGGGCGTCAGAACCGGTCCTTATATGGCCGGGCAAGCACCAGATCCCACATTAGGAGTCTATCACACAATCAACACTTCACTAGTGGCCTTGCCCGCAGTCCAACCCATCCCATCATCACTGTCACCATCAACATCATTACCTAACACAGTTGTGCTACTCCCAATCCCAATATATCACACACACACCACCAAACTCATTTAACACAGTTGTAAAAACATATATGTGAGTAAGGTGTAGCAATGTAGAAACATTGCAGGGATCCTAAGCATTCTAGTAGCAAGGTAACAGTGCCATCATAGAAATGATGGAACTATCCTAGGGTTATCAAGGTGACAGTAAAACAAGGGTAAACAAGGATTCATACATTAACGCCTAAGTAACAGACATCAATATCAATAAGCAAGTAGGACCATAGCTACACAAGTAGTAAAATAACAAGTAATGTATAATACTAGAGTAGGCTCTATAGGTGCATTGTAAAAACAGTAGGTTCAATCATGATAGAGGAGACGTAGGGCTTGCCTTCACTAAAGGCTTCTTCTTCACGTCCTCGTAATCCGGATCCTCAGATTCCTTCCTATAAGCTCGTATCTTCCGACTCGTTCTTCGGCTCGTCCTTGAAGCTTAGGTCTTCTGGATCTTCCTTGAATCTCACGTAGGCTAGCGCATACAAATATACCCTAAAACAAACTACCGCAAAATAAAATAAGATCGAGAAGAACCAAATAAAGATCCAATTAACTCCAATAAGGAACCAAATAAAGATCCAATTAACTCCAATAAGAACCGATAGAACAACGAAGAAAGAAAAAGACACAAATCATGCATGATGTATTAGGTTTTGCTTTAGGAAGATCTTATTATCTTAAGAGAGGCTATTAAGGGCGATGCATCGAGCACTAGGACTTTTGATGTGAATGAGAGATGCTAAACCATGATAAATGCATGCTTGCATGTGAACGGAGGAACGACGTGTGTACGTGTTTTCCATACATTCGTAGCATTAAGCCTTTATATAGGTTGACCTATATAAAGGTTCGTGCATCGAGCGTACAAGTGAAAGGTGTGTCAATTTAATCACTTACTTATATTACGGTATTTAACTAAAGATGATTAGCTATTAATTACTTACTAAATTGATTAATTACTAAAATTAAGTTACTAATTATTTGCCATAGGCTAAGCGTATACGGTGGTACGTGTACGTGATCATGCATGGCATGGATGCATGGTTGCAATTAAAATACAAGGATCAATCGAGTAAGATCAACTAGCAATTAAAATAGCAATGAACAATAACCATAATAAGTTCCAATGAAAGACCACAAATAACGAGACAATACATCGATAAAGCTCGGTAGAGTTCGGTGAAGATACTAGATTATGTTTGATTGAGCTAGGTTTGGGTCGGAGTGGAGTGGCGATAAAAGAAGGTTACTATGTTTCATTGCGTAGGGTCATGGTAAGATTAGCTAGGTTCAAAGCTAAACAATGAAGTGAGTAGTTACGACATGCAAGATTGATGTCGTATGATTTGTCAATAAGGAATACATCAAATGAGAGAGGAGTTTAAGGTATTAGGGTCTGCTGGTCTATTTTTACAGGCTTTAAGAATAGCACCAAAGGGTACTACGCTTCTACGAACGCGTGAGCGCAAAAATCGCTCAAAACGGGGCCACGGTTAAAAAGTTATTCACATTTGAGGTTCTAGGGACTTGCAGAACGGTTGTAGGGACTGAAATGTAAATACAGAAAGATTAGGGGCCTTGGTGTAACAATACAGGGGCTAAAAGTTAATTACAGAGAAGTATAAGGTTGTATGTGTAAAAGGATAGGGCTTAAACAGAATTACAATGAAGGTCAAGGGCTTATCTGCAAGAATACAGGGCCTGGGGATTTTCTAGGATTTCTAGAATTATTTCTCAACTGGAAAATCATGGACCGGGTTCACAGAGTCTGTGGACCGAGTCGAGACACGTAGACTACGGTGGACCGGACAGATCTGGAGCGTTGGATTTTAAACGGAGGGTTGGGATTTAATGAAGTCGAAGGGGTATTCTACTTCTAATCCTGGCCGTTGGTGGAGGAGTGGATGGCCAGGAGCGGTTGGAGCGGCGCACCGCGGCCGGCGACGAGAAACGCGGCGGCGCCATGGCCATGGCTCGCCGGAGTAGCCGTTCCGGCACTCCGGTGGCCCAAACGCGACAGGGGTTGGACCCGAAGAGAGAGGAGGAGACAAGGAGCTCACCGCGGGTGCTCATCGACGTCGCGCGGCGACGGGGACGCGTCTGTGACGGCGGGAGGCGGAGCGCGGCGGTGGCACTCGTCGCTGGAGGGTCCCCGGTGGCGGAGCTTGGCGAGGGAGACGCGCTCGAGGTGCAGCGCGTCGGCGCGGATCTCGGCGGCAACCTCGCGTCGTCGAAGCAGGCCGTGACGCACTTGGCGCCGAGGAAAGGCGTGGCGCGCGGCGTTGGCGCTCGGTGGCGGAGTGAGGTGAAGAGGGTGATGTAGCGCGACGCGTCGGGTTGGCGTGGCTCGGGGAAGTGCGCGGCGACGCGGCGGAGCCGGTGCGCGCACGTGGCAAGCGGAACGAGGCTGGGAGGGTCGCTGTCGTCGAGCTCGGACGACGGTGGATGACGACGCGCGGTGCGTGCTTGGCGAGGAAGGAGCTCTAGGCGGCGGAGCTCGAAGGGAAGGGGTCCTGGAGGGGCGGCGCGTTGGTCCGGAGCTCGGCAATGGGCTGCCAGACGTGGAGCTCGCCGGAGGACGGCGAATTTGATGGTGGTCGGTGATGGAGGAGAAAGGGGAAAAGGCTCGATTGGAGCTCGGTGGTGGTCGAGGAGGGCAGAGGTGAGCTGGGAAAGGGAGAGGAGGTGCACGCGCATCGATTTATAAAGACAGGAGGGAGAGGGAGAGGCCAGAAGGGAAGTGGTCAAGGTCACGGCTCGGTCGTCGGAGTTGGTCGTCGCCTGTTAATGCGGACGGGACGCAACGAGGGGGACGGCCATGCCCGTGACGAGAGCCAGGTATGGCTACAGGATCACGGAGGCGACATAACGAGGAGGGAGTGACGGAGGCGCGACGTTGGCGGCATGGGCGGCGGCTTGACCGTGGGCAGCAGCTTGACTGGAGGAGAAGGAGGAGGATGACAGGTGGGCCCCACTCGTCTGCGAGAGACGGAGGGGAGAGGGAGTTGGGCTGGCCACTTGGGCCGGGGGAGGTTGGGCGCAGCCCAGGTGCGGCTGAGGTAAAAAGAAAGATAGGGGGAGTGGAATGGGCCGGGGGAGAGGATTCGGCCCGAGAGGGGTTATGAAAACAGAAATAGGTTTTCTTTTCTAGGATTTTGAATTTGAATGTCATTCAAATTCAAAAGGGGATAAAAGCAAACAATTTGCAAAACAAAAACAGAGAAACCAAAATGCATTATGGTGGAATTTGATGCAGGTTTAAAATCAAAAGGTTTTAAATTCAAGGTGAATTTGCTAGAGTTTAACATACATTTATTTTAGTTTGTTGTAAATTCCAAAGTTCAATCTTTTAGTGATTTTTAAATGAAAATAAACACTTGAGCACTATTTTTAATATTTAGAAAATTTCATATTCTAGCTAGGTTTGAATTTATTTAGTGCATTTTGTTTTGAAAATTCTTGGAAAGGTAAGAGTGGAACAAAAATTTAAATTTGGAGTGATTTTTGTTACTTTTTGTTTTGCTATGTAATTAGGGGTGTTACACAGTAATACCCCTACATTGCTTCAATGTAATGTTTACATTGTGATGAACAACAATGTAATACAGAGCTTAATATTTTCATCATTTCTATAAATTATTAAGCAATCTGTTTTAATCCCTTTTGCATTGGCATCTGATTAAACTCTTCTTTGCATATTATCCTACTCCTATCCTACTTAACTTTTGCTTATTTTGCTAGCAATGCCATTACGCTTATTCTCCGCATATGTCAGATTGCCCGAGGAAATCTTTGCTTGGCAATGTATTTTCTGGTCCAATATGATCTATATGCAATTACTTCCATCATATTACGCATTCTGCTCCACATTCATAGAGGTTAATGACTCTTTGTATCTTATACCTAAATTTGTATCATGGTATTCAGTCGTTTGATTTTACATGCATGGGAAGATAATTTATCAATTTATTTATTTTCAGAAAGAAACAGGAGAGTGGGACCTGATCTATTCTTTTTACTCTTGAATATACCTTCTCAATGGAATTATGGATGAGGGGAATTGTGTTGCCCGCTAGAGCCCAACTAATTTTGTGTAACAGCTATGGTAAATATTTTCTTTCAACATGATGTTACTCATAGCCCACTCAGTTTGCATTTTTATGCACATTTAAATGCTTAATTTATATAAAGCCCACATATTCATAAATTCCCGCAGCAACGCGCGGGGAATTCACCTAGTTATTGTAAATGGTCAACAATAACAAGCAGGAACTGATATCGAGAAAGGAGTCTTGATGTTGAGCGTTTCAAGTATAACCCAGAATAGGGCTTGAAAATAATGTATATTGATATATAAGCGTGCACGAGTACCTTTTAATATAAAGTTCAGCATGAGTACATGCTTTGGTGCGGCTACTATATACGTTTACGATTTGTGTTACCGATTATTAATATCGATTATGATCTAACACATGTTTCTAGCATGATAAATTCATTTTTGATATTGCTGTAATACCAATGATGTATAAACAATACAATTGCATAAGCCAGAAAACAAAACAAGGGGAAAATCAAATTGATCTGGCCATCCTGCTGCTGCGGTTGGTGGACCAACTCTTGATCTCCTCTGTTTACTTGTGTTGACACCAATACTTCTTCTCTGTTTGCCATACGAAAACAACCGATCTCCCCTCTTGCCAGTGTCGCCACCCTGCAGATTATTCTTCCACACTCCCTCAAAGATCCGATGCATCCTTTCCAGATATTCCACCAGGAGTAGAGTATGCTACAGCCAAGGACCGCCTTCATCGAAGTTACAGCAGGCAGCCATGAAGGGATGTGGTAAGAGAGCTCAGTTTGGTGTGGCGTGCCAAAAGCACTTGAGCACACACCCAATGGGCATATGAGATGGGGTTTCTGGAGTTGAGTTGCATAAGCACCAAGCAGCCTATTTAGGATTATGCTCCCATTCCTTCCCTTCAAGGTTATCAGCCGTGAGGATTTGTCATGCAAGGCAGTTGCTGCAAACAGAGTAACCTTCGGTGTTCAGCTCATGCTCTTTATAAGCCTGACAATAGGCAGGGAATAGAAATAGTATTATTGGGCTAAAGAAAATGGAATATATTTATATGGACTACAATGTTTCGGGGGGTGGGGGGGGGGGGGGGGGGGGGGGGGGCTGAGAATTAGGGGCCCTGTGCGGTCACACAGCTCGCACGGGCCAAGGGACGGGCCTGAGGCAGGGCAAGTAAAAAATCATTAAAATATAGTAAATAGTAAATCAAGTAAAAAAATATTGAAAGTCCTATATAAAAACATATATATAGCTATTACGTGTAGAACGTATTGGAACCTTACTTGTAAAAGACAAGAAAAACAACTTCATAAGGGCGTTGGTGGGCAGGGTGGGCGCAAGCTGACTCATCTGTTGTGCCACTGGGATTATACAACGAGAAAAAACTGAAGAATGCCACTCTTGGAAACTATGGAGGCAACTACTGTAAATAAAGTACCTATGACGTGCAGATCGATCATGATAGGAATGGAGTGGATGAACGTAAACTAAGGTCATCAGCTGGAGCAATACATGCTGGACCAGTTTTGGTGGCCCTTACGCCTTTCTTATTCTTGCATCCTACCACAGTGGAGCAAACCTAAACATGGTATATTGAAGCAAACCAATGTGTCCAACATTGCTCTGCTAAATTTTTGTAGCTCTTAGCTTCTGTTAGTTGCGGCTAGGAAAATTAACACCTTCATGGCTTGTTGGATATCCAACTGATCTAGTGGAGGTTATGGTTGACTTTTCCTCAGTGCAAAAGCCTATGGCAACTGATGGCATCCTAGTTACTTCAAAAAAAAAAAAAAAAAAAAAAAAAAAAAACTGATGGCATCCTAAGTCACTCCTCCATTGCGTTGGGACACCTTGAGTATATTAAAATGCCTAAGATGCTATGTGGACACCATTGTTCCAATATTTTTCTAAAGAATACAGAAATTAAATGCCTAAAGATGCTATATGGTTGATGGTTTTATTAATTTCTCTTTAGAGAACCAAGTGTGAATTCTCTTTGCCTGCATTCTTGTAAGAGCAGGTATATATGTGCCGTGTTTGTACACCATATTATGCCAACCGAAAAGGCCAACAGTATGTTACTTTCTTCATACATCCCACTATAGTATTATTTGTCTATTCCCCAGTTATATTATCCATAGGGAAACCTGTCGCTTCTACTAGTGTGAAATGATGAGTCTAATTATATTTTCACTTTGTAGCAAGCTTAAGATGTACATTTGCAGGACATTTCTCTCTGAGATAATTATATTGAATTAACCTAAGCAAGATCAAGCAGATAGATGGAGTAGGAAGGTAGATGGAAAAATAAGTTCTATACAAGACTTGAGAAAAGTGTGTGGATCCCAAAAACAAATTTACAGTTAGCTATGGTTAATTTAAGTTCTATACAAGACTTGAGAAAAGTGTGAAGATCGACTGATCGATCAGAATGGTGTGTGCGTTGTTTTGGACGGAGAGCTTTCAGATGAGACAAACCTACGCAGACAATGGGTCTTTAAATTCTAAGTCATGTGTTTGGGTTCTCTTTCCTTGTTTTTTCCGAATGAACAGGTGACTCTGACCATAATCATTTAGTAGGAAGCATCTAATTAAGTCTTCATGCACCCGCTATTTAAGCATCTAATTATTCAAAAATAGTACAACATAGCACGAATACTAGGTTCAGTCTTACATGCACCCTCTAAACGGCAATGACTATTTGTTGCATCCATAATTTCTACTCACATAACATCCAGTTCAACATTTACATTTCTCTAGGCTTCCACCGACTGCATTCATACAATTTATGACAGCAAAGAATGATGTTTCTATTCTGGCGAGGGGTTTGCAATTTCCATGGAGGGGCATAAACGACTGCTCGGAGTATAAGGCAACCTGTTTCTATCCATTTAGCGTCCATCCCAACTTTAATTGCTAGTTCATGTTGATTGTGCGCATTGTTTCCGACGGAGCGTGCAGATGAGACAACCCATGCACCCAATGGGAACTTTAATTGCTAGTTCATGTGTATAGTTGTCTTTCCTTACTTTTTTTGAACGAACAGGTGACTCTGACCATCAACAATGTTAAAAGAATGTTAAGTAATGTTAAAAGAATTTCTTGCATATTTGCATCCTGAACTACATCAGGGTAACTAATCTCATCTTTCACCATGTACAAATCAATGAATGAAAGAATATTCTAAAAATCATTTGTAGCCGCAGTCCGTAACGTGAACCGTGGCTAAAAATCATTTGTAGCCGCGGTCCGTAACGTGAACCGCGGCTACAAATATGACTCCATTCACAATAGGAATGAAGCACTGCAGCGGCGGCCCAAAAAGCTCTGCAGCGGCGGTTCGAGCAGTCCGCCGCTACGCAAGCGCCGCTACAAACAATTTTTGTAGCGGCGGCTGTAGGCAACCGCCGCTACAAACAGCATCTGTAGCAGCGGATAGAGCCACAGGCCGCCGCCACAAATTGTTCTTTCCAGCGGCGGGTCATGGCTCCACCCGCCGCTAATGAAGCTTTGGAAAAACAAAAGAAAAAACCGTAGACGGCCCACCGCGGCCCGCCCCCGAAACCCTAGCCGACGCCGGCGCCGCCACGCACCACGCCGCTCCTCCGCGGCCACCTCCACCACGCCGCGCCTCCGCGGCCGCCTCCATCACGCCGCCTCTCCACGGCCGCCTCCACGCAGCCCGCCGTGGCCGCCTCCGTGGGAGCCTGCCGTGGCCGCCTCCGTGGGAGCCCGCCGCGGCCACCTCCACGGTGGCCCTCCGCAGCCGCCTCCACACAGCCCGCCGCGGCCGCGAACCCTTATCCGCCGCGGCCGCCTCCATGGGAGCCCGCCGCGGCCACCTCCACGGTGGCCCTCCACGGCCGCCTCCACGCAGCCCGCCGTGGCCACGAACCCTTGTCTGCCGCGACCGCCTCCATGGGAGCCCACCGCGGCCACCTCCACGGTGGCCCTCCGCGGCCGCCTCCACGCAGCCCGCCGCGGCCACCTCCACGGTGGCCCTCCGCGGCCGCCTCCACGCAGCCCGCCGCGGCCGCGAACCCTTGTCCGCCGCGGCCGTCCCCACGGTGGCCCTCCGCGGCCGCTAACTCTAGCCCGCCGCGGCCGCCCGCCGCAGCCGCGTCCACAGGGCACCACGGAGGAGCCCCTCGACGGAGCCGCGTGTGTAATACCCTACTTTTCAGAGGCAAAAGAAAAAGAAAAGAACAGAAATAAAATAAATAAATAAACTCAAATGGGATAAAAATCACTCCAAATTTGAACCCTTTTCTAAACTCTTACCTTCCATGAATTTTCCAAAATAAAATTCACTAAATAATTGAACATGGTTTGAATTTGAAATTTTTGGAATATAAAATATGTGCTCAAGTGCTTGTGTTCATTTAAAAGTTCACTAAAATTTGAACATTTCGAATTTACAACAAAATTAAATAAATTGTTCTAGTTTGAGCTAATGCACATTCAATTTTCAAAAGTTTGAATTTTAAAACCTGCACAATCTTCACCATATGCATATTCGTGTTTTATTGGATCTGTTTTGAGTGTTTGATCAAACCTTGTTTTTGTTTGAATTTGAAATCTCTTCAAATTCAAATTCCAGGGAAAAGTTAAACCTTTTCCCTTTTCCTAAACCACTTCGGGCCGAAACTCTTTCTCCTGGCCCAGCCCATTCCCTCTTTCTTTTATTTTTCCCTTTCTTTTCCCTGGGCCGCTTCCTCCCTCCCGGCCCAGCAGCGGCCCAGCTAGCCCGTCTCCTCTCTCAGCGACGCCGACAGGTGGGCCCGCCCTGTCGGGTCCTTCGTCCCCACGCGGCGCGCCGCCGCGCCCGGCCCCTACCGCCGCGCCCGTGCCCCGGCCGCCGACCCGCCTCCGCCGCTCTCGCTGTCCGGTCGCTGCCGCCGTAGCCGCCAAGAAACCTCCTCCTTAAAACGAGCCCGCGCCCCGTTCTTCTCCCCCGGCGCTCACTCTCTTCTCTCCCTCTCTCTCTCCTCTCTCTCCCCGATCTCCGGCAACCTCGCCCTCCCGGCCACCTCTGCCTCAACTGGCCGCACGGTGAGCTTCGCCGCCGCTCCCTCCTCCTCCCCGACCCCTTTTTCCCCTCTCCTTCCGCACATGCACGTCCCGCGCCTAGCGCCGCCGCCACGCCTCCATCTTCTCCAGCGCCGACAAGCTTCCCCACCGCGTCCAGCCGCACCGTGGTGCGCACCACACCCACCGCGCGCTCGCGCACACCCCTAGCCACGCGCGCGCGTGAAAACGCCGCCGTTTTCCCCTCTCCCCTTGCGCGCCGCCACGGAGTCCAACTCCGGTGAGCCGATGCCGCCACTCCACCGCACTCCGACGTCGATGCGCTGACCTCCCGGCTTCCCCGTCGCGCGCTTCACCTCCGCAACGACCTCCCGCAGCTCCTCGTCCCTCCTACGCGCCGGCGGCGAGAAGTCCGGCAGCCCGCTGCCGCGCGCGACGCCCCGGTCCACCGTGGACCGGTGGACCGCCGCCCCGGTCCACCGTGGACCGGTGGACCGCCGCCCCGTCCCGGTCCATGGACCCCGTGGACCCAGTCCACCGGGTTTTCGATTTATTTTAAATCGGTAATTCCCTTTATTGCGTCAGCATCACGCAATAAACCTTTTCCAATACAAAAATAATTCCTAAAATTCTGAAAATCCCCGGGCCCTGTACATTTTGCAGATAAGCTCCTGACCTTTTCAATAATCTTGTTTAAGCCCTACATTTTTACAGAAAAGTACCTTAACTTTTCTGTAATTATGTTTTAACCCCTGACTTTTTACACCCAGACCCCTAAACTTTTCCATAATTACAGATAGGTCCCTAGACTTATTCTGTAATTACACTTAAGCCCTCAAAGACCTCTTCATAATTACAAATCAGCCCTCCCAACTTCAAATATCCATATCTTCTTAATCCGAACTCCGTTTTGGATGATTCTTGCGCCCACGGGTTCGTGGAATCACGAAGTACCTCATGGTACTGACCATGAAGCCACACACCAGGTCTAGAAGGCATTGATCCCTAAAATATCTCTCACTCCTTATATCTTTTCTCAGCAGATCATGCGATGATCGCTCATGTCGCAAATATCTGCGCATGTAAACCTAACCCATCCTGTGATGCTATTCCGCCTAATATCACCCGCACCCCTCACTTATTATATCGATTCCTAGCAGATCATGCGATGATTGATCTCGAATGTCTCGAGTACTTGTTCACCCTAACCTAACCCATCCTGTGATACTATTCCGCCTAATACCTCCCGCACCCTCACTTCACCTCTGAATAACCTATTCATTCTTTTGCTCGCTAGCGTTAAACCTAGCGATCATCCGTACCTTTCCACTTCCAACCTAGTACCCTTATCTTATCACAAAAGTAATCTCGAACCTAACCTAAGTCAACCCTCGCTCAATCAAACCTGATCTAGCGTCCTCGCCCAACCCCTTTTGATTTATTGCTCTGCTCTCTTAATTGATCTTTTATTGGATCTTATTGGAGTTATCTGGTATTTTAGTTGCCAGCTGCCTTTAATTGAATTTGGCATCTTATCTGCAGTCATGCATTCATATCGCGCATAGTCACGTACACACGCTGCATATACCATCGCCTGCATTCATGCATGTTCTTTTTATAGAAATAATATAGAATCTTGCATATTAGATATGCATGCAATCACCATCAAGGAAGCGCATGCATCTTATCATCTTCACCCCAAGGTGTTCACCCAACAAGGATCATATGCATAACCACACGCCCATGTTCATATATTAGAGAAAATAGATAACTAATAACTTGTCTAGGTGAATATGGCCCTTACAAGGCTAGGTATATCACCTATGACATGTAACCTGCTCTGCATTAGTATGCTGCATCATGCATGGTTAAGTCTCTCGTTCTTCGCGAAGTTTCTTTGGATCTTATTTGGCTTTTCTTGATTCTTTATTTCTTTTGTTCTTTTATTTCTTTTGCGGTAGTTTATACGTACTGTTTTATGCGCTAGTTTTCACGAGAGTCGAGGAAGAGCCGGAAGAATTCGAAGAGCTGCTGAGGACTTGAAACGCGTAGACCAACCCAGAGATACAAGCTCCAAGTACGAAGAGCAACTCAGAGAATTAAGCCTTGAGTCAGAGTTTGAAGATTAGGAAAGCGATTTGCAGGCAAGCCCTAACTCCCATTGATCATGCGGAACCTATGATTACAAATGATCCTATTTAGAGCTTGAATTCAAATGAAACCTGCATGGAATTTAAAATGATTTAAATGCTTAGAATGACCTAAGTTCTTGTTGATTGCCATTCCTTGATGTTGCTTATCCTAAATCCCTTGATAAACCTAGGAATCCACCATCATTAATCTTTAATGATGAGATGGATCAATATGCTGCTTAGGACTCATTCACACTGTGTACTTAATAATCTGATTCACATGCTTTTGTGAAAATGTGTGCGTGCTTGGTGTTGTGTGCGTAAAGTGAAAATGGGTGGGATTAGTAAGTGCAACCCATAGTGGGGGTATGTTTTAGACGGGTGCAAGCGAGGTAGTCCTCAGTGGGGAGGCTATCTCTGGGACGCTACTCCTCGCAGGAGGGTAGCTATTGAAGATGCTTGCATCGGTCGTATAAGGACCGGTTCTTGTGCCGTCTGGCCTAGCAGCAATGCAACCACGAGGCCCTGTTATGGGCAGGGTTTTGGAACCACACCCTACTAGTGATCGCCCGGTACCACCAGGAGGCAGGGAGTTGCAATCGAAAGCCAGGAGAGGATCTTGACGAGGTTGGTGTCGGATCTGGCAAGTGAAAGATATTTGGCTATGCTATGCCCATGCGAAGCCCCTGGTCGCTGATTTTCCGAGGTGGTACCGTGGTGACATTAGGCAGGTACGGGACCTTTAGTGTGTCATTTCCGACCCACGCCCGGAGGGAAGGATTGGCACCCCTCGTGGGGAAAGTGTACAACCTTTGCAGAGTGTAAAAACCTATCCGAATAGCCGTGTTCCACGGTATTGGACAACGCGAAAGCCATGGCCACACTTGATTAGACTTTGGCGTGAGTACTCCTTGGCGTGTTTTTCGGAATACACCGGTTTGGAGCCGTGCGCTGGTTTCCGGCCAGCATAAAATTTGGGAACTGGCGGGAAGGATTTATTCTCCCCCAGGGCCAACCAACCCCATTATATTAATTACCATACCTGACTTAGTTTGCGAACTGGTTTTGTTTTCAAAACCAACCCTTGCATAAAATTGGCTTTCCGCCGATACACTGAACCATCAGCCTCATCCTTGTTTACACCCCTGCATGTATTTACCCCTTGTGTTAGGGTTTGCTGAGTACATTATGTACTCACGGTTTGCTCTTAACATTTTTAGTGAGAGAAGCTTTCGTAAGAGACGACGGCGATTGGTTTTCGTTCTCCACTCAAGTCTGCCTGTAGGCTTGGGCCGTGTTTCCGCTGATTGTCTGCTTCACCATTAGTCGGTCGGACGGACTTGGATAGTTCTGTATCCTTGTCGAACCGCCATTAAAGGTGATATCTCAGGTATTATAATATTTACCTATACGAAGTATGCTTTCGATTACCATATCTGTGTTCTTGTGCGTATCAGCTACTGATCCAGGGACTGATACATGATGCACAACATGCTCCAGAAATTGGGGTATGACAGCGTGCAACCTCGTCGCACGCTCGCTCCGGCGAGAGGTGCCTCCGTGGCTGCCTTAGCATTTTTCGGGGAGAGGAGAAGGGGGCGGCGGAGAAGAGAAGGGAGTTAGGGTTACGGCTGGAGGTGGAGCGGCGCATTATTTAAAGAACAGTGTAGTGGGCCGTTTTTGGCGTGCTACATGGGCCGGCATCATCCGGCTTACCGGTCCCGATTAAGCACGAAGTCAATGACACGTGGACCCAGAAATCATACGGGACCACATGTCATTGACTAACATGTTGGAGAATTTGTAGCGGCGGATGAAACCCTAGTCCGCCGCTATTATTTATAGCGGCGCTAGGCTTTCATCCGCCGCTACAAATCGCCGCCACGGCGCTAAAGATGGCGCCGCACCGCCGCCTCCGCTTCCGCCGCGATCGGGAACGGCGCCGTCGCTAGCGCCAGCGCCTTCCTCGCCGGTCGCCGGCCTCCTCCGTCGACTCGTCGTGGTCGCCGTGGCCGGAGATGGAGGCTTGACCACCGGCGCCGTGGCCATGGGGTCCGCCGCTGTCCCCATGGAGGCCATGGCCGCCGGAGCCGCAGCCGCCGGCCTCCCCATGGGCCCCATGGCCGCCGGAGCCGGAGCCGGAGCCGCAGGCCTCCCCATGGGCCCCATGGCCGCCGGAGCCGGAGCCGGAGCCGGAGGTGGACGCGGAGGCGGAGATGGCGGCGCCGGAGCCGGAGTCGCAGCCGGAGGTAGAGGCGGAGGTAGAGGCGGCCGGATGGGGTCTGCTGCCGCCGGAGGTCCAGCCGGCCCCGTGGGGTCCTTTGCCGCCGGAGCTGGAGGAGGCCCCGTGGGGTCCTTGGCCGCCGGAGCCGGTGCCATCCCCATGGCGCCCTTGGACGCCGGAGCCGGTGGCGGTGCTGCCGGCGTAGTGGAATCGTCCCCGGCGGTGAAGACGAGACGCCGGGGATCTTTTGGTAATATTGTAAATAGTTTAGGACTTGCTAATCATGTTTATTCACGATAATTATGTTTCTATGTCATCTTAATCACGTTATATCACGATAACTATGTAATTAAGTACTTTTAATTAACTGTTATCTTTTTTAGTTATCTTTGAACTTAAAAATAAAGGGTACCGAGGTAACAAAAGCGGCGGAGGGAAACTAACACCGCCGCAAAAAAAGTATTTCTAGAGGCGGCTGTCATTGCTCCTCTATAGCGGCGGCTGTCATTGCCGGCCGCCGTTATAAAACCTTTATAGCGGCGCCCGTGTTCAACAATGCCACCAGCTCCTCTATAGCGGCGGACCAGATGCAAAACCGCCGCTACGTGTTTTGTTGGTCCGCCGCTATAGTGGACTTATGTTGTTGTGATTTGTAGCCGCAGTTCATGATTGTTTCCGCGGCTACAAGGATTGGGCTTGTGTCGCTAAAGGAGACCTTTGTTGTAGTGAGGGTTTTTATTATTTTCTCTTTAGAGAACCTTGTGTTATTTCTCTTATTCCTGCATTCTTTGACTAGAGGTTACTTCTACAGTATCAGGGTTGTGAAACAATCTTAAGAACAAAAATATTTGGAGCAATGGTGGCCATATAGGACAATCCAAGCAGAGCTAAGGGAATCTCTAATGCTATATATATTTAAATTACGTTTTTTATTCCACAACATGTTACAGGGAACCCCCGCATATAATTAAATTATGTTCTATTTCACAAAATTCACTTCGGTACAAGAATATATGTTGAGGGTTCTCTAAAGAAAAGAGAAATTAACAACCATACAAAAAGCTAATCACCTTGATACACCAGTCAAGGCAGGATAGATATTTACGAGACCAATTCACATCTCTACGAGGACCGTAGTAGCCAAAGCCTGGAGACGAGTTGAGACGCGGCCCCTTGGTTCACTATTGTAAATAGTGTACCCATGACGAGCAGATCTATCATGATAGGAATGGAGTATACACGCCGGACCAGTTTTGGTGTTCCTTCCTTCCGCATTTCTTATTCTTGCATCACATCACAGTGGAGCAAACCTACACATGATATATTGGAGCAAACCAATGTGTCCAAAATAGATACGCTAATATTTGTTCATTGCAGCTACACGGAAACGAACCCCTTAACGGCATCATATCACAGTGGCCCTTGCACCTTTTTTATTCTCGCATCACATCACAGTGGGCACTGCTAAATTTTATAGCCCTTAGCTTTTGTTAATTGCGGCTAGAGAAACAAACCCCTCGATGCTTTGTTGGATATCCGACTCTAATTGAGGCCATGGTTGACCTTTGCGTCTGTGCCAAAGCCTATGGGAACTGATGGGGTCTGTAAATATGAATAATTTCTTGCATATTTACATCCTGAACCACAATATCAACAGGGTAACTAATCTCATCTTTCGCCACGTACAAATCAATGAATGAAAGAATATCCTAAAAATATCTATGGGGTTAGCACCTACACGTTGCTTAGCTACTTATATCCGGAAACTACAAAATTGAAGTTCATTTGTGGGTTTAAATCTTCTCTAGGGCTTGAAGTATATCATCCCTCAAATCCTCGAACTTCTCAATCCCAAAACTGAACCTGACCAGGTTGTCCTTGATCCCGTTCTTGGCCTTCTCCTCGTCACTCTGGCCCCTGAAAACAACATAAATGCCTATTAGGCCACCTTTCCATGAAGAAATGGATGAGCACAGTCAAGTTGCGGATTTGCTAGTTTGTGCCATTGAACTATTAACTTACCAGAATGACATGACCGCTGGCTGCTGCACCAGGCTTTCACACCCGCCAAGTGAGGTTGCGATGAAGGGGACCTCCAGCGCGTCGATGAACCTCATTGTGCCGTGCAGGTCTGATTTCACCTCGAAGCTGACGACGCCACCATAGCCAGTCATCTGACTCTTGGCGACGTGGTGCCACGGGCTGCTCTCGAGCCCTGGGTAGTGCACCCGCTCGATCATTGGGTGGCGCTCCAACATGCGCGCCATAAGCAACGATGTTCTGTTTTGTGCCTCCACACGGAGCGCCATTGTCTTGAGGCCGCGGATGATCATGTATGCTGCGTTCTGCAAGTTTTTGCATCAAGGGTTAGTTCACAACAATTCTTATGGATACTTTCATCGAGGATTCAGTGCAGCTACAATAATATATCGACAGGCTACCGTCGAGCAAGGCATGCACTTACCGGACTTATCGCCCCGCCGAGGTCGTGGTGCCATGCGCGGACTTTGGAGATGAGCGTCTCTGAGCCGCTGACGCATCCCGCAATGACATCGTGGTGGCCGGCCATGTACTTAGTGGCCGAGTGCAGCACGATGTCAGCGCCGAGGGTGAGGGGCTTCTGGTTGATGGGCGATGCTAGCGTGCTGTCGATGCAGACCAGGGCCCCCTTCCGGTGGCACAGGTCGGCAACAAGCCTGATGTCCACGCACTTGAGCAGCGGGTTCGTCGGGGAGTCGGCGTAGAAGAGAGTCACATCGTTCTGGTCAAGAACGTCTTCTAGGGACTCGATGTCCTCCAAATCGATGAAGGTTGACTTGATGCCCATCTTGCCAAGCCTGTCGCGGATGAAGGCCCGTGCCTCGCTGTAGCAATCGGTCGTAGTCACGACATGGCCGCCAGGCGGCACCAGGGCGAGGAGTGTCGCCACGATGGCGTTCATGCCGGACGACGTGACCAGGGTCGCCTCAGCTCTCTCCAGGGCGCTGATCTTGTCCTCCAGGACCTTCACCGTTGGGTTGCCGTATCGGCCGTACTCGAAGCTCTGACGCCGGCCTTCCTTGAACGCGATGAGGTCGTCGGAGTTCTTGAACCAGTGCGTCGTGCCGCTCACCACCGGTGTCGCAATCGAGTCGGTTCCAGCCATCCCGTTCCCGATCTTCTCGCCGGCATGCACAACCAGGGTCTCGTCAGAGGCGTGCCCTGGCACTGGCCTGGTTGTGAAGGCATCACCCTGCTGGAATTTGAGGTGCTCCCCTGGCTGAGCAGCGTCAATGAATTCTTGGAGCAGCTCAGCCGGGAACGAGGCGACCACACGCTTGTGCTTTGGAGAATTAAGCGGCTGCAGGAGGCGTCGCTGCTGCCTCGGTAGTGAAGAAATCCTTGCAAGGGAGGTGGACGGAGCCATTAGCTTCTGGGATCAAGAACTAGAGGATGGCTTTGGAGGAGGGAGAGTAGTACTGTTGAGTGCTTCTTTCCGGAAAGATTGAGGACTCAAGCTTCGTCTATTTGGTGTGTGTTGCCCTGACTAGAGAGAGGATCCGGCACACACATATATAGAGCCACCAATCCACGCGCATATATCCATGCGTGTTGCTAAATTTTTACGCAGGTGAAGGAGTAAGAGCCGCGTACAGAGCATTTCTCCATGAGGTCCTTATGCGCTCAGACCCAAAAACGAGTACAGCAGCGTAATTAGGATAGAGCTAACCATTACTTTACACAAGTGGGGCAGGGGATTAAGAAAATCACACGGGGCTGACAAATATTAACATATCAGTGCAAGTGCATCGAACTGGTATCTATTGTGACCTCAGAGTTTTGTGGGTCCCTTGCCGATGGCATCTTTCTCTTTGGTCATTAGTGGGCGGTTGATTACTTCAGTTAGCATGTAAAAATGGTCCTGTGGTGCCGTGTTGTTCGGACGGAGAAAAGACAAACCTGCTGGCGGCCGATGAAATCTTGGCAAGAGTAGGTACATATGCGCCGTCTTATATACCATATTATGCCAAGTGAAATGATGAGTAAGTATGTTAATTTACTCATGTATCTCACTTATAATAATATTTTTCTATTCCCTGGCCGTAATATTATCTCTAGGAAATGCTGTCGCTTCTGGTAGTCTGAAATGATGAGTCACCTTCCTTACATTTTCACTTTGTAGCTTGCTTGGTCATATTTGTTGGGAATGAACTGATATTTTCACTTTCTCTCAATATTATTGAATATTAGTTCCTTAATTAGGAGAAAACGTAAGATGTACATGTGCAGGACTTTTCTCCTTGAGGTGGAGTATTTATTTTAAACTAACCCAAGCAAGATCTAGCAGATATATAGAGGGATCGGAAGGTACTTGACTTGATTTTTTTTAGAAGCCCAAAAACGAATCTCAAGTTAGCTATGGTTAATTGCGGCGCCTGGAGTAGTCATTAGCACAATTACCACGTGAATAAGCAAGCCGTCTGGTTGATCTGAATGGTGTGCGCGTTGTTTTGGACGGAGCTTTCAGATTCGACAACTCACGCAGCCAATGGGATCTTTACTTCCAGGTTATGTGTATGGGTTCTCTCTCCTTCTTATTTTAGATAAAGAACAGTTGACTCTGACCATCACCATTTGGAAGGAACCATCCAAGTCCACATAACATAGTACAACATAGCACAAATACTAGGTTTAGTGTTATATATAAGCACCCCCTACAATGCAAGAACTCTTGGTTGTTTGTAATTTTTACTACTCACATAACATGGTTTGTCTATTTTTATTTCCCTCGTATTATCTCCAGGGAAACTTATCACTTCTATGGTAGTGTGAAATGATGAGTCACTTTCTAATCGTTTTCAATTTGTAGCTTGCTTTGCTCATATATGTTCCGAATGAACTGATATTTGCACTTTCTCTCTATACTATCAAATCTGAATTCCTCACTTAGGAGCAAACGTCAAATGTACATGTGCACGGCATTTCTTCATGAGGTAACTATATTAAACTAACCTAAGCAATCTAGCAGATAGATATGTAGCAGGAAGGTAGATGAATAAAAAACTAGACAGGACGTGGTAAAGCGTGTGGATGCCAAAACACGAATCTCACGTTAGCTGTGGTTAACTGCAGCAGGAGCTCATTAGCGCAATCACCATGTGAAGGCTGTCTGGTCGATCCGAATTGTGGGCGCGTTATTTTGGACGGAGCTTTTAGATGAGACAACGCACGCAGCCAATAGGATCCTTAATCGCCAGGTCATGTGTATGGGTTCCTTATTATTGTTGAATGAACAGGTGATTCTGACCATCACCATTTGAAAGGAACCATACAAGTCTTCATATATAATATGTCACCCAAAGTCCAGATAACGTTGTGCAACATAGCACCAATACTAGGTTTAGTGTTACAGGCACCCGCTAGAAATGATGGTTCACGTTCTATATATACATTTTCACTTTGTAGCTTGCTTTGGTCATATATGTTTCGAATGAACTGACATTTCCACTTCCTCTCTATATTATTGAATCTTAATTCCTTAATTAGGAGGAAATGTAAGATGTACATGTACAGGACATTCTCCATCAGGTGATTAGATTGTTTTTCGATGGATTTGGTAATTATATTAAACTAACCTATGCAAGATCTAGCAGATAGATGTAGTAGGAAGGTAGATGAATAAAAATCTATACATGACTTGGTAAAGCGGGGGGATCCCAAAAACGAATCTCAAGTTAGTTGTGGTTAATTGCGGCTGGAGCAATAATTAGCATTATGGGATCTGAATGGTGTGCGTGTTGTCTAAGACGGAGCTTGCCGATGAGACAACCCACGCAGCCAATGGGATCTTTAATTGTTGGATCATGTGGATGTATGGTTTCTCTTTCCTTATTTTTTACGAATGAACAGGTGTCTCTGACCATAAACCATTTGGGGTGTATTCGGCCCCCCAACTTTGCAGTCGGCTGCATCAGCCGCTACAGTGATCGCAGTTATTTCTTCAGCATCCGCTACAGCGTTCCCTTCTATTTTTACCGTCAACAGCTACAGTAAACTGCCGCAGAGCAGCGCAGCGAAGAGGATCTTGGGTAGGAAGCATCTTAGTACATAGTATTTTTTTTCAGAGTCCACATAACATGGTACAACATATCATGAATACTAGGTTTAGTTTTACATGCATCCGCTAACCTGCAAGGACTCTTGGTTGTTTTGTACTACTCAAATAATAGGAAAATTTCCTCATATGCCATTGTTTAAACTTGTTATCCCGGATCCGCCATTGGTAAAACCTATTTCCCTTATATGCCATTTCTCTTAAAATTTTATCTATTGCATGCCACTATTAATCATTTTAATTGTTGTTTAGTGAGCTATGGTACTGTAGCTACGGGATTACTGTAGTGGTGCTACCGTAGCAATTGTGAATAATTGCGAAATGTTGTGTGTATGCGATTTAAAATAACTTAAATAACTAATATATGCAAAACAAAATTGTGTAGGGATTCAATTCTTTTCTTTTTATATATTTTTTGTTCATACAAATAATAAAACATGCAAGTTTTTAAAGTTATCGCACACACAAAATGTTGCAACTATTCAAAATGATGCAACTACTAATGGGCTACTGCATTAATTCAGCGGCTACAATGTCATATCTCACTAAACCACAATTAAATGGTTAATAATGGCAAGAAAAAATATAAAATTTAAAATAAATGGCATATAAGTGAAATAAGTTTTACCAATGGTGGATCAGTATAAGAGGTTTAACCAATGGCATATAAGGTTTTTTTTTTTCCAAATAGTATCGAGGGTTCATTGGATTCATGCTATTACAACTTTCCCATTTTTGAGGTCTACCAAACAAATGCCACTAAAATTTATTAGAAAATTGAACCGTGACATTCCATACACTTTCTCCCACTCATGTGCCAATCTTTTGTATGGATTGTGTAACATCCTAGGCTCAAAATACGGCTCTAGCTCGCACATTGTGCGGGTCCCACCTCACAACAACAACTCTAGCGAGTAGTACCAGTTCCATCCTGTTGGTGTATCAGGTCCCGGTTGGACTCAGCGAAGCCCTCCAACAGGTTATGTTTGTTTGTCTCGTTGCTGCGAAGCCTTCAGAGTGCTTTGACGTTCAAAGGTCTCCTTGCGAAGCCCTCTTGACGCCTTGCCGTCTGTTGACTCCTTGGCGAAGCCCTCCTGATGCGTCCGCGGTGCCGGATGAAAGTTCGTTTGCCTAGGCTGTTCCTTGGGTCTTTCGTTATGTGTAACACACCAAAGCCCTCAATCGCCCGCGAAGCTGGGCAAAGGGGTTTGTGATGACAGAGAAATGTGGACGGAGTAAATGAGGTGTTTTTGGCTCGTGGCCCGAAAAACAGATGTCATTACAAGATCTCCTCCCTCCATATTTATAGGGGGGAGGAAAGATCATTATTACAGTTGTGCCATTACTCGATTCTGTTATGTTTCTCCATTGTAGTCTTAGACTTGCTTCTGTCCAGTACCCTTCGCGACTTCTTCTGATGCCTTCGGCAGATGACATTTACCATTCGGAAGAATCAGGGAGCCTTCGGCATTATCTCCAACATTAGCCCTCAATTGTTGATGTGCTTGGTAGGACCATAGCCAGAAACAATTTATCTTTTATTCTTAAAAAGGATTATGTCGTGTGCTTTCCTGATTCTTCCACGTGTTTGTCGTTTCCGATTGTACTGTTTTTCCCGATTCCCGATGCTCAGCTCGGTTCTATATATACCTGTTGTGATTGCCTTGTTTCTTCTACGCTGTTTTAGCTCTTTGAACTCCTTTTGCCTTTGCTTCCACTTTCTACTTCCTTCTTATTAACGGGAGATCCTTCCTTTCGTCTTTTCTTCAAGATGTCTGGTAACCGAAGGTCCAACGAAGAGGTGCTAGGAAGAAAGCGAAGGTCACCAAATCATCTTCGAGAGATGGTTCTGGGAAAGTGGCTAATGCCGCCAATCCTCAAACGTCCGATGTTGCTGTTATCTTAGCTCCTCCTCTGAAGGTTTCATCTGCTCAGACAACTTCGGTTAAGCCACCCATTTCTATTAAGGCCCCTGCTATGTATTCTTTGATGGATATGATCACCAATCCGAAGGGTGGAGGTCAGGTTTCCTCCACCGCTAAGGTTTCGAAGGCTTCTAAAGATGCCCCTTCAAAGGGTTCCGCTGGTTCTGTGAAGAATATACCTCTTCTTCCCCAGCCGAGGCTGGCCAATCTGGTGTTTCTGAGAAGGCCAAGATCCAGGACAAGAATTTGGCCATTGCTGCCCTGTGCTTGATGCCCCTGAATCCAAGGCTAAGATCCAGGACAAGACCCAAGATAAGGGTCTCGAAGCCTCTGTCGAGGCCTAGGCCCAGGTTCGATGTTTCTTGCTTGCAATTGATCTCCGAAGATCCTAATCACTGAGATTGGTCCCGGGATCTTCATGCACAGATATGCTTGATGGGTTACAGCTTCGAACTTGTTGATGGATCCTCTGCCAAATATTGCGTTATAGGGGTAGACGATGTCGACCACGTCGAAAATTACGTCTTCTGTTCTTGCATTTTCACCTTCGCCAAATGTTACTGGCAAGACGATTTTTCCCATTGCTTGGATTATTTTTCCAGTGAAACCGACCAGTGGAATCCCTGTTGGTTGCAATGTTTTGTTTTCCAGTTTCATTCTTCTGAAGGTTGAAGCGAAGAGGATGTCTGCAGAGCTTCCCCCATCGATCAATATCCTGAGGACGTCAAAGCCTTTGATATTTGCCTGGATCACCAGTGGATCTGAATGTGGTTGATCCAAATCTCTTGCATCTTCCTTTCCGAAGGTTATATCAACATAAGACCATCTTATTTGACAAACGGGGCTCCAGATGAGACGTGTTGTACCCTTCGCATATATTCTTTTCTGGCTCTTCTTGAGTCCAGCTGCTGAGTTGATCCTCCGGTGATTGCGTTTATTGTTTGTCTCTAAGCTCCGTTGTTAGCTTCGGAATGCCTTCCATTGTTCTGGTGATTAGTTTCTGGTGGTGGCGGTAATGCAGCCAAACTCTGTGGTTGATGATAAGTATACTGTTGTAGTTGCTGCGAAGCTTCTCTTAGGTAATTGATCACATGATTTACAGAATGCGAAGGGTAGGTTGGATGTGTGTTGCTTTGTGACCAGTCTTCGCGGTAGTTGCTTGTGTGTCGAATGGCTTTCTTTGCTTCCCTGTTTGCGAGCCAGCTCTGCTTGTATGACTGGATGTCATGGCATTCTTTTGTTGTATGCCCTTTGCCTTCGCCATGTAACTCAAAGAATACGGTGCGGGAGCTGCTTCTCTCACCACTGTCTCTGTTTCTTTCTTCCTGGTCTTTGTCGTGGTTGCTTCGCTCTTTCCCTTTTTTATCTTCTCTGGTTCTCTTTTCATCTCCTCTTTCCTCTCTATTTTCCAGGTTGTGGACCCTTCGACTGCTGTGGTCTCTTGAGTTTTCTTTGTTTTCATCATGCCTTCGGCTTCGGCTTGATTCTTTGTCTTTCTTGCCTTTTTTCTCATCCCTTAGCTACTGTGACTCTTTCTTTTCGTCGTCTTTCTTCCTTCTGAATTCATCGTCGGATCTTGCATACTTTTCGAAGGTATCAAGCAGTCCGAAGATTGTGACCGGTTTCTTTCTTGCGAGCGAAGAGTGGAAAGGGCCGGCTCTCAGGCCTTCCATGAGGGCATCGATGACCGTGGAAGCCCCCACGCCTCTAGCCTTCGATTTGATTTCCATGAATCTTTGCATGTATTTCCTGAGGCTTTCATCATTCCTTTGCTTGCAGGAGAATAATTTTCCTTGATGGACTTCTTCGGCTTGAAAACCCTAAAAATTGTTTATGAATTCCCTTCGCAGCTCAGACCATGAGTTAATTGACCCTGGCTCTAGAGTGGAGAACCATGTCTTAGCTGTTCCTTCGACTGCCATTACTAGCGCCTTCGCGTATGTTGAATTTGTACCTCCACCAGATTCGACTGCAACTTCAAAGGACATCAGAAATTCCCTTGGACATGACTTTCCTTGGTATGCCCTTATTTTTGAAATCTTGAAGTTGATGGGCCATGGCTCGTTCTGTAGCTCTTCGCTTCACGGTGAGTTTTCATTGAATGTGATACGTACTACAAGAAATCAGGTGATCTGTGACGTTCTTATTTTGTCATAGATTGCTAAAAAATCGTCACAGAATAGAATCCGTGATGAAAAATGATTTCGTCATGTATCTCGCGTCATAGATTAACCGGATGACGTTTCTTTACAATCGTCACAAAACGCTCACCCACCATCCATGACGATTCATCATCGTCACAATTTCAGGTCCATCCTAGTTTCATGCCTGCACTCCACCCTCACCCATCCATGACGAATCAATGTTTACAGAGCTGAGTCATCACAAATTCACAATCGAAATGGCAATCATACTAAGTACACACATGGATCTGCTGAAAATCAGTACACAGAAACTTTACAGAGTTTCAAATGTCACGGTACAACAATGGTGCTACAAAATTACAACTGAAAATCACACACGGAAACTGAAACCGAGCCTTGACGCTGTCCGACTGACAGTCTGCTCGCTGCCGCGCCTGGACGACGCCTGCCGCCGCGCCTAAGAGCCATTCGCTGGTGAGCTTGGACGCCGAGCGCTGCCGCACCTGGGAAGTGGGAACTGCCCGCCGCCGCACCTGGGAACTGCCCGCTGCCGCGTCTCGAAGCCCCGCGCCTCCGCGCCAGGGAACCGTCCGCGGCCGCGTCTCGGAGCCCCGCGCCGCCGCGCCTGGGGGCTGCGCGCCGCCGCGCCTCGGAGCCCCTCGAAGCCGCGCCTGGGGGCCGCCTGTCGCCGCGCCTCGAAGCCTCAAGCAGCCGCACCTGGCCGCCTCCCACCAGGATCCGCTCAGAAGCACTGGGATCCGCTCGGAGAAGGCCGCGGTCGTCGCTTGGACAGCTCGAAGCCGCTCGCCGTCGAGCCTTGGAGCCACCCCTTGCTGCGCTAGCTGTCGCTTCTTGCGTGGTGGAGCAGCTCCGTGAGGAGAGAGGAGTGACGGCGCTGGATTGAGAGTAGAGGAGAGGGACGCCCACGGAGATGAGGATGAGAACAGGTAGAGATGGCAATGGGTACCCACGACCCGAAAGTCGATGGGTTTTTACTCTATTAGGGTGTGGGTTTGGGACCCTTTCTCCCCCCACGGGTTTGTTCACGGTTCT
Organism: Eragrostis curvula; assembly: GCA_007726485.1. NCBI lineage: Eukaryota > Viridiplantae > Streptophyta > Magnoliopsida > Poales > Poaceae > Eragrostis > Eragrostis curvula. The sequence continues at coordinate 29,689,366 of CM017439.1, forward strand.
TTTTTCTCACCCATTGGGTATATGGGTATGGGTGTATTCTCTTATACCCCATACCCATTTACCCATGGGTCTCCATAAAAATATTGACATGTGAATTTAAATACATAACATATATATATAAATAAAGTGGTTGTGAAGGGAATTAAACCTTAAAAAAAATCATATTCTCAATTTCTAATGTTGTCACCACACGACAATGGTCACTCTATGTTATCACATCCCTGGTCTTTTTTCTCACCCATTGGGTATATGGGTATGGGTGTATTCTCTTATACCCCATACCCATTTACCCATGGGTCTCCATAAAAATATTGACATGTGAATTTAAATACATAACATATATAAATAAAGTGGTTGTGAAGGGAATTAAACCTTAAAAAAAAAAATCATATTCTCAATTTCTAATGTTGTCACCACACGACAATGGTCACTCTATGTTATCACATCCCTGATGTCTTATCTAAAGCGGACGTCTAGCTTTCTTCACTATATGTAGCAATCTATGCATTGTTAAATGAATCAAGTTGGAGGTTCAAGATGACGTGGCATCACCGGCAGTAAGTAATTTAGATGACATAACATGATCAACTCTAGCAACTATTCCCAGTCATCTCTTTTTGTGTTGGGTATGGGTGACCCATTGGGTACCCATTACCCATATGGGTATGGGTATGGGGAAGATTTAAAACCCACGATGGGTATGGGTGTGGGTGACGGGGAGCTTTACTCGAGATGGGTATGGGTACGTTCCTCTGCCCCCCAGTGGGTATTGTACCCACTGCCATCCCTAAGAACAGGAGAGTGCGGCGCTGGTGGCTATGGATACATGAGAGATAAGTCACGAGTAGGGTTTCTCAGTTTTTATATTGGTACATGGCGATTTGGGCTTGAAACGTCCGGCCCATTCAAGCAAACGCCCAATGCAGCCCATCTGTGATGAATATTTGTAGATCGTCATAGAATGACACGTGTTTGTGACGTTTGTTTAAAACGTCACCCCAGTTTCGTCATGAATGGCCAGATTTGTTGTAGTTTATGCGAGTGAGCATTCTTGCCAGAGCTGTTTACTTCATAGACGACCTTCCCTTCGGTTTGCTTCTTAGGCCTGTTCTGATTTTGCTGGTCTATTTTCTTCAAGTTTTCCATGTCTTCGTTGAATTGGTTGAGTCTGTCATCCATTTCATTGATTTCCCTTTGTGTCTGTCTTATCTTTTGCAGCATATCTATCTTTATCTTCGCCTTCCTCTTGATGATAACCAGTTTTTCTCCCTTTCTAGCATTTCCTGTTCCAGAATGCGGAGTCATTCTACTATGGAGTCTGCTTCTTCGTCTTCTACTTCTTCATCCTCTGGAAGGGTGTTTCCAGCGTTAGGGTCTTTGCCATTGCTAGCTTGCACGCCTCTTAGGATTTCCTCCTGTCTTACCGCTTCCTCAGCTCGAGCCGCTTCAGCCTGCTCTTCTTTTTCTTTAGCGATCCTGGCTTCTTCCTCTCTAGCGAGTTTTTCTTTTTCTGCTTTGATCTCGGCACGTTGTGCTTCGGTATCCGTCGTTTTTGAAGACTTGCCTCTGCCATCTTGTTCGTGGTCGTGGGTTCGGCCCACGAACGGCGCCAAATGTTGGGGTATCGAAGGTCCCGGTTGGACTCAGCGAAGCTCTCCAACAGGTTGTGTTTGTTTGTCTCGTTGCTGCGAAGCCTTCAGAGTGCTTTGACGTTTAAAGGTCTCCTTGCGAAGCCCTCTTGACGCCTTGCCGTCTGTTGACTCCTTGGCGAAGCCCTCCTGATGCGTCCGCGGTGCCTGATGAAGGTTCGTTTGTCCAAGCTGATCCTTGGGTCTTTCGTTATGTGTAACACCGAAGCCCTCAATCGCCCGCGATGCTGGGCGAAGGTGTTTGTGATGACAGAGAAATGTGGACGGAGTAAATGAGGTGTCTTTGGCTCGTGGCCCGAAAAACAGATGTCATTACAAGATCTCCTCCCTCCATATTTATAGGGAGAGGAAAGATCGTTATTACAGTTATGCAATTAGTCGATTCTGTTACGTTTCTCCTTTGTAGTCTTAGACTTGCTTCTGCCCAGTACCCTTCGCGACTTCTTCTGACGCCTTCGGCAGATGACATCTACCCTTCGGACAAATCAGGGAGCCTTCGGCATTATCTCCAACACATCCGCCGATTAACAAAGCTTAGCTAGGCATGTGAGCTTTGTCTGTGGCCCATTGGACAATTCTAGCGAGGTTAGAAAACTAAAGTACCCATAAAGTGCAGATCTATCGATCATGATACGAATGGAGTTGATGAACATAAAATAAGTTTAGTTGGACTTATACACGCAGGACCAGTTTTGGTGTTCCTTCCGCATTTCTTATTCTTGCATCACATCAAAGTGGAGCAAACCTACACATGAGATATTAAAGCAAACCAATGTGTCCAACATTGCTATGCTAATATTTGTTCATTGCGGCTACATATACGGGAACGAACCCCTTAACGGCATCACATCACAGTGGCCTTTGCTCCTTTTTTATTCTCGCATCACATCACAGTGGGTACTGCTAAATCTTATAGCCCTTAGCTTTTGTTAATTGTGGCTAGAGAAACAAACCCCTTGATGCTTTGTTGGATATCCAACTCAGGTTATGGTTGACCTTTGCTTCTGTGCCAAAGCCTATGGGAACTGATGGCATCTCAATTCACTCCTCAACTGTGTTCCAACCTTGAGTTTATTAAAAGCCTTGAGGTCGGTTTCACAAGTTAACAAATGGAAACTTTGGGTCTGTAAATATGATTTTCTTGCATATTTGCATCCTGAACTCCAATATCATCAGGGTAACTAATCTCATCTTTCGCCATGTACAAATCAATGAATGAAAGAATATCCTAAAAAATTCAAACACAGGACTTGGTACAAGCATGTGGGTCTCAAAGCGAATGTCAACTTAGGTATGGTTAATTGCGGCAAGAGCACTTGATTAGCTCAATCGCTATGTGAACATGGTTTTTGATGGTGCGCGCGTTGTTTGGACGGAGCTTCCAGATGAGACGACCCTCGCAACCAGTGGGATCTTCAATTACTAGATGATGTGGATGAACAGGTTCATTCCTTAATGTTTAAATGAACAGGCAGACCATATAACCATTTGGAACATAATTGAAATATTCAGACTACGCATTATTCTCTAAGTCAGCACAACATATATAGTACGAATACTAAATTTAGTCTTACATGCATCCCGTAAATTGCAAGGACTTTGCATCTATAGCCAACTGATTAGAGCATATAACATCACTCTTAGCTCTTATAATTTAAAATGCCTAAGATGCTATATGGACACCATTGTTCCAATATTTTTCTAAAGAATACAGAAATTAAATGTATGGTTGAGGATTTTATTAATTTCTCTTTAGAGAACCAAGTGTTAGTTCTCTTTGCCTGCATCCTTGTCAGAGCAGGTGTATATGTGCCGCGTTTATGGAGCCTATTATGCCAACAGAAAAGGCCAACAGTATGTTACTTTCTTCATGCATCCCACTATAGTATTATTTGTCTATTCCCCAGTTATATTATCCATAGGGAAACCTGTCGCTTCTAGTAGTGTGAAATGATGAGTCTAATTATATTTTCACTTTGTAGCAAGCTTAAGATGTACATTTGCAGGACATTTCTCTCTGAGGTAATTATATTGAATTAACCTAAGCAAGATCTAGCAGATAGATGGAGTAGGAAGGTAGATGAGAAAATAAGTTCTATACAAGACTTGAGAAAAGTGTGTGGATCCCAAAAACAAATTTACAGTTCGCTATGGTTAATTTAAGTTCTATACAAGACTTGAGAAAAGTGTGAAGATCGTCTGATCGATCTGAATGGTGTGTGCGTTGTTTTGGACGGAGAGCTTTCAGATGAGACAAACCTACGCAGACAATGGGTCTTTAGATTCTAAGTCATGTGTTTGGGTTCTCTATCCTTGTTTTTTTCCGAATGAACAGGTGACTCTGACCATAATCATTTAGTAGGAAGCATCTAATTAAGTCTTCATGCACCCGCTATTTAAGCATCTAATTATTCAAAAATAGTACAACATAGCACGAATACTAGGTTCAGTCTTACATGCACCCTCTAAACGGCAATGACTTTTTGTTGCATCCATAATTTCTACTCACATAACATCCAGTTCAACATTTACATTTCTCTAGGCTTCCACCGACTGCATTCATACAATTTATGACAGCAAAGAATGATGTTTCTATTCTGGCGAGGGGTTTGCAATTTCCATGGAGGGGCATAGACGACTGCTCGGAGTATAAGGCAACCTGTTTCTATCCATTAGCGTCCATCCCAACTTTAATTGCTAGTTCATGTTGATTGTGCGCATTGTTTCTGACGGAGCGTGCAGATGAGACAACCCATGCACCCAATGGGAACTTTAATTGCTAGTTCATGTGTATAGTTGTCTTTCCTTACTTTTTTTGAACGAACAGGTGACTCTGACCATCAGCAGTGTTAAAAGAATGTTAAGTAATGTTAAAAGAATTTATTGCATATTTGCATCCTTAACTACATCAGGGTAACTAATCTCATGTTTCACCATGTACAAATCAATGAATGATATAATATTCCAAAAATATCTATGGGGTTAGCTACTACACGTTGCCTAGCTACTTATATCCGGAAACTACAAAATTGAAGTTCATTTGTAGGGTTTAAATCTTCTCTAGGGCTTGAAGTATATCATCCCTCAAATCCTCGAACTTCTCAATCCCAAAACTGAACCTGACCAGGTTGTCCTTGATCCCGTTCTTGGCCTTCTCCTCGTCACTCTGGCCCCTGAAAACAACATAAATGCCTATTAGGCCACCTTTCCATGAAGAAATGGATGAGCACAGTCAAGTTGCGGATTTGCTAGTTTGTGCCATTGAACTATTAACTTACCAGAATGACATGACCGCTGGCTGCTGCACCAGGCTTTCACACCCGCCAAGTGAGGTTGCGATGAAGGGGACCTCCAGCGCGTCGATGAACCTCATTGTGCCGTGCAGGTCTGATTTCACCTCGAAGCTGACGACGCCACCATAGCCAGTCATCTGACTCTTGGCGACGTGGTGCCACGGGCTGCTCTCGAGCCCTGGGTAGTGCACCCGCTCGATCATTGGGTGGCGCTCCAACATGCGCGCCATAAGCAACGATGTTCTGTTTTGTGCCTCCACACGGAGCGCCATTGTCTTGAGGCCGCGGATGATCATGTATGCTGCGTTCTGCAAGTTTTTGCATGAAGGGTTAGTTCATAAGAATTCTTATGGATACTTTCATCGAGGATTCAGTGCAGCTACAATAATATATCGACAGGCTGCCGTCGAGCAAGGCATGCACTTACCGGACTTATCGCCCCGCCGAGGTCGTGGTGCCATGCGCGGACTTTGGAGATGAGCGTCTCTGAGCCGCTGACGCATCCCGCAATGACATCGTGGTGGCCGGCCATGTACTTAGTGGCCGAGTGCAGCACGATGTCAGCGCCGAGGGTGAGGGGCTTCTGGTTGATGGGCGATGCTAGCGTGCTGTCGATGCAGACCAGGCCCCCCTTCCGGTGGCACAGGTCGGCAACAAGCCTGATGTCCACGCACTTGAGCAGCGGGTTCGTCGGGGAGTCGGCGTAGAAGAGAGTCACATCGTTCTGGTCAAGAACGTCTTCTAGGGACTCGATGTCCTCCAAATCGATGAAGGTTGACTTGATGCCCATCTTGCCAAGCCTGTCGCGGATGAAGGCCCGTGCCTCGCTGTAGCAATCGGTCGTAGTCACGACATGGCCGCCAGGCGGCACCAGGGCGAGGAGTGTCGCCACGATGGCGTTCATGCCGGACGACGTGACCAGGGTCGCCTCAGCTCTCTCCAGGGCGCTGATCTTGTCGTCCAGGACCTTCACCGTTGGGTTGCCGTATCGGCCGTACTCGAAGCTCTGACGCCGGCCTTCCTTGAACGCGATGAGGTCGTCGGAGTTCTTGAACCAGTGCGTCGTGCCGCTCACCACCGGTGTCGCAATCGAGTCGGTTCCAGCCATCGCGTTCCCGATCTTCTCGCCGGCATGCACAACCAGGGTCTCGTCAGAGACGTGCCCTGGCACTGGTCTGGTTGTGAAGGCATCACCCTGCTGGAATTTGAGGTGCTCCCCTGGTTGAGCAGCGTCAATGAATTCTTGGAGCAGCTCAGCCGGGAACGAGGCGGCCACACGCTTGTGCTTTGGAGAATTAAGCGGCTGCAGGAGGCGTCGCTGCTGCCTCGGTAGTGAAGAAATCCTTGCAAGGGAGGTGGACGGAGCCATTAGCTTCTGGGATCAAGAACTAGAGGATGGCTCTGTAGCAGGGAAAGTAGTACTGTTGAGTGCTTCTTTCCGGAAAGATTGAGGACTCAAGCTTCGTCTATTTGGTGTGTGTTGCCCTGACTAGAGAGAGGATCCGGCACACACATATATAGAGCCACCAATCCACGCGCATATATCCATGCGTGTTGCTAAATTTTTACGCAGGTGAAGGAGTAAGAGCCGCGTACAGAGCATTTCTCCATGAGGTCCTTATGCGCTCAGACCCAAAAACGAGTACAGCAGCGTAATTAGGATAGAGCTAACCATTACTTTACACAAGTGGGGCAGGGGATTAAGAAAATCACACGGGGCTGACAAATATTAACATATCAGTGCAAGTGCATCGAACTGGTATCTATTGTGACCTCAGAGTTTTGTGGGTCCCTTGCCGATGGCGTCTTTCTCTTTGGTCATTAGTGGGCGGTTGATTACTTCAGTTAGCATGTAAAAATGGTCCTGTGGTGCCGTGTTGTTCGGACGGAGAAAAGACAAACCTGCTGGCGGCCGATGAAATCTTGGCAAGAGTAGGTACATATGCGCCGTCTTATATACCATATTATGCCAAGTGAAATGATGAGTAAGTATGTAAATTTACTCATGCATCTCACTTATAATAATATTTTTCTATTCCCTGGCCGTAATATTATCTCTAGGAAATGCTGTCGCTTCTGGTAGTCTGAAATGATGAGTCACCTTCCTTACATTTTCACTTTGTAGCTTGCTTGGTCATATTTGTTGGGAATGAACTGATATTTTCACTTTCTCTCAATATTATTGAATATTAGTTCCTTAATTAGGAGAAAACGTAAGATGTACATGTGCAGGACTTTTCTCCTTGAGGTGGAGTATTTATTTTAAACTAACCCAAGCAAGATCTAGCAGATATATAGAGGTATCGGAAGGTACTTGACTTGATTTTTTTTAGAAGCCCAAAAACGAATCTCAAGTTAGCTATGGTTAATTGCGGCGCCTGGAGTAGTCATTAGCACAATTACCACGTGAATAAGCAAGCCGTCTGGTTGATCTGAATGGTGTGCGCGTTGTTTTGGACGGAGCTTTCAGATTCGACAACTCACGCAGCCAATGGGATCTTTACTTCCAGGTTATGTGTATGGGTTCTCTCTCCTTCTTATTTTAGATAAAGAACTGTTGACTCTGACCATCACCATTTGGAAGGAACCATCCAAGTCCACATAACATAGTACAACATAGCACAAATACTAGGTTTAGTGTTATATATAAGCACCCCCTACAATGCAAGAACTCTTGGTTGTTTGTAATTTTTACTACTCACATAACATGGTTTGTCTATTTTTATTTCCCTCGTATTATCTCCAGGGAAACTTATCACTTCTATGGTAGTGTTAAATGATGAGTCACTTTCTAATCGTTTTCAATTTGTAGCTTGCTTTGCTCATATATGTTCCGAATGAACTGATATTTGCACTTTCTCTCTATACTATCAAATCTGAATTCCTCACTTAGGAGCAAACGTCAAATGTACATGTGCACGGCATTTCTTCATGAGGTAACTATATTAAACTAACCTAAGCAATCTAGCAGATAGATATGTAGCAGGAAGGTAGATGAATAAAAAACTAGACAGGACGTGGTAAAGCGTGTGGATGCCAAAACACGAATCTCACGTTAGCTGTGGTTAACTGCAGCAGGAGCTCATTAGCGCAATCACCATGTGAAGGCTGTCTGGTCGATCCGAATTGTGGGCGCGTTGTTTTGGACGGAGCTTTTAGATGAGACAACGCACGCAGCCAATAGGATCCTTAATCGCCAGGTCATGTGTATGGGTTCCTTATTATTGTTGAATGAACAGGTGATTCTGACCATCACCATTTGAAAGGAACCATACAAGTCTTCATATATAATATGTCATCCAAAGTCCAGATAACGTTGTGCAACATAGCACCAATACTAGGTTTAGTGTTACAGGCACCCGCTAGAAATGATGGTTCACGTTCTATATATACATTTTCACTTTGTAGCTTGCTTTGGTCATATATGTTTCGAATGAACTGACATTTCCACTTCCTCTCTATATTATTGAATCTTAATTCCTTAATTAGGAGCAAATGTAAGATGTACATGTACAGGACATTCTCCATCAGGTGATTAGATTGTTTTTCGATGGATTTGGTAATTATATTAAACTAGCCTATGCAAGATCTAGCAGATAGATGTAGTAGGAAGGTAGATGAATAAAAATCAAAGCGGGTGGATCCCAAAAACGAATCTCAAGTTAGTTGTGGTTAATTACGGCTGGAGCAATCCTTAGCATTATGGGATCTGAATGGTGTGCGTGTTGTCTAAGACGGAGCTTGCCGATGAGACAACCCACGCAGCCAATGGGATCTTTAATTGTTGGATCATGTGGATGTATGGTTTCTCTTTCCTTATTTTTTACAAATGAACAGGTGTCTCTGACCATAAACCATTTGGGGTGTATTCGGCCCCCCAACTTTGCAGTCGGCTGCATCAGCCGCTACAGTGATCGCAGTTATTTCTTCAGCATACGCTACAGCGTTCCTTCTATTTTTACCGTCAGCAGCTACAGTAAACAGCCGCAGAGCAGCGCAGCGAAGAGGATCTTGGGTAGGAAGCATCTTAGTACATAGTATTTTTTTTCAGAGTCCACATAACATGGTACAACATATCATGAATACTAGGTTTAGTTTTACATGCATCCGCTAACCTGCAAGGACTCTTGGTTGTTTTGTACTACTCAAATAATAGGAAAATTTCCTCATATGCCATTGTTTAAACTTGTGATCCCGGATCCGCTATTGGTAAAACCTATTTTCCTTATATGGCATTTCTCTTAAAATTTTATCTATTGCATGCCACTATTAATCATTTTAATTGTTGTTTAGTTGGCTATGGTACTGTAGCTACGGGATTACTGTAGTGGTGCTACCGTAGCAATTGTGAATAATTGCGAAATGTTGTGTGTATGCGATTTAAAATAACTTAAATAACTAATATATGCAAAACAAAATTGTGTAGGGATTCAATTCTTTTCTTTTTATATATTTTTTGTTCATACAAATAATAAAACATGCAAGTTTTTAAAGTTATCGCACACACAAAATGTTGCAACTATTCAAAATGATGCAACTACTAATGGGCTACTGCATTAATTCAGCGGCTACAATGTCATATCTCACTAAACCACAATTAAATGGTTAATAATGGCAAGAAAAAATATAAAATTTAAAATAAATGGCATATAAGTGAAATAAGTTTTACCAATGGTGGATCAGTATAAGAGGTTTAACCAATGGCATATAAGGTTTTTTTTTTTCCAAATAGTATCGAGGGTTCATTGGATTCATGCTATTACAACTTTCCCATTTTTGAGGTCTACCAAACAAATGCCACTAAAATTTATTAGAAAATTGAACCGTGACATTCCATACACTTTCTCCCACTCATGTGCCAATCTTTTGTATGGATTGTGTAACATCCTAGGCTCAAAATACGGCTCTAGCTCACACATTGTGCGGGTCCCACCTCACAACAACAACTCTAGCGAGTAGTACCAGTTCCATCCTGTTGGTGTATCGAAGGTCCCGGTTGGACTCAGCGAAGCCCTCCAACAGGTTATGTTTGTTTGTCTCGTTGCTGCGAAGCCTTCAGAGTGCTTTGACGTTCAAAGGTCTCCTTGCGAAGCCCTCTTGACGCCTTGCCGTCTGTTGACTCCTTGGCGAAGCCCTCCTGATGCGTCCGCGGTGCCGGATGAAAGTTCGTTTGCCTAGGCTGTTCCTTGGGTCTTTCGTTATGTGTAACACACCGAAGCCCTCAATCGCCCGCGATGCTGGGCAAAGGGGTTTGTGATGACAGAGAAATGTGGACGGAGTAAATGAGGTGTTTTTGGCTCGTGGCCCGAAAAACAGATGTCATTACAAGATCTCCTCCCTCCATATTTATAGGGGGGAGGAAAGATCATTATTACAGTTGTGCCATTACTCGATTCTGTTATGTTTCTCCATTGTAGTCTTAGACTTGCTTCTGTCCAGTACCCTTCGCGACTTCTTCTGATGCCTTCGGCAGATGACATTTACCATTCGGAAGAATCAGGGAGCCTTCGGCATTATCTCCAACATTAGCCCTCAATTGTTGATGTGCTTGGTAGGACCATAGCCAGAAACAATTTATCTTTTATTCTTAAAAAGGATTATGTCGTGTGCTTTCCTGATTCTTCCACGTGTTTGTCGTTTCTGATTGTACTGTTTTTCCCGATTCCCGATGCTCAGCTCGGTTCTATATATACCTGTTGTGATTGCCTTGTTTCTTCTACGCTGTTTTAGCTCTTTGAACTCCTTTTGCCTTTGCTTCCACTTTCTACTTCCTTCTTATTAACGGGAGATCCTTCCTTTCGTCTTTTCTTCAAGATGTCTGGTAACCGAAGGTCCAACGAAGAGGTGCTAGGAAGAAAGCGAAGGTCACCAAATCATCTTCGAGAGATGGTTCTGGGAAAGTGGCTAATGCCGCCAATCCTCAAACGTCCGATGTTGCTGTTATCTTAGCTCCTCCTCCGAAGCTTTCATCTGCTCAGACAACTTCGGTTAAGCCACCCATTTCTATTAAGGCCCCTGCTATGTATTCTTTGATGGATATGATCACCAATCCGAAGGGTGGAGGTCAGGTTTCCTCCACCGCTAAGGTTTCGAAGGCTTCTAAAGATGCCCCTTCAAAGAGTTCCGCTGGTTCTGTGAAGAATATACCTCTTCTTCCCCAGCCGATGCTGGCCAATCTGGTGTTTCTGAGAAGGCCAAGATCCAGGACAAGAATTTGGCCATTGCTGCCCTGTGCTTGATGCCCCTGAATCGAAGGCTAAGATCCAGGACAAGACCCAAGATAAGGGTCTCGAAGCCTCTGTCGAGGCCTAGGCCCAGGTTCAGGACAAGGATGTGGGCGAAGTTGCTGCGTCAGGTTGTCCCTCATTGCGCGATATGTCTGAACTTCGCCTAATTGCTGCTAATCTGGGGCCTCTTTCAGATCGTTCTAGGATTCAGCTTCCGTATGAGCCCCAAGTCCAACCTCGCAACATTCTCAGCCCTTCGGCAGGTGGTGAACTTTTTCTCCATTCTATCTTTGAGACGATGCAGGAAGAATTTCTCCCTTTTGATGTGACTTTTGATTCAGTTGAGGTTGCTAAGGGCTCTTCGCTCGCTTGTGACGAGGTACCTGCCAATACCTTCGTCATGAGTGCTCAGGCTGTTGAGCCTTTTTGTTGCTGCTGCTGATAGGATTCGACTTCCTCAAGTGGAGGATGAACTAGTGTTGCAGGGTGGTGATACCATGTATAAGTCTTTACTATCTTTGTAAGTGAAGGTGAGTTTTTAATTTTCGTTATTAGTTTTTAAGTCACATCATCTTACTCTCTTTTTTCTTCTCTCTTGTTTTTTTGTGTCAGTCTCTTGCTATTACCCATGCCTCCCTTCGCCAGTATAGGGAGTTATCATGGGTGAAGGCTGATCGGGATACGCTTCGCAAAGACCTTAGCGTCCTTGAGACGAAGGTCAAAGAGAAGGAGGAGGCACTTGCTCTTAGCGAGAAGCGCTTGGCTGACCTTTCTTCGGAAAAGGAAACGCTGAGTAAGTCTGCTGAAGACTTTAAGACAAAGGTAGCTTCTCTGGATAAACAGGTTGAAGAGCTGGATGCATCCCTTGTGAAGGTCAGAGAAGTTAACGAAGATCTTCGCGGAAAAGTTGATGCCGCTGATCAAGAGCTTGCTGCGCTTGCCAAAACTGAGAGGCTTCGTTTGTCTGGCGCTTGTGGCCGAGTTCGAGATGCTCTCATTTATGTGGGGACGGTCCCTGATCAGCTTCCTGAAGATGCTTAGATTGAACATTGTCAAACTTGGCTTACTACCAACATCCCATATGTTGTCAAAGCTTGCAGGACTTTTTCAAATAACATTGTGCATCTTGCTGTTCGGGACCTCCTTTACTCTCTTGAAGCTGGGGGGAGCGATGCCTTGGCGAAGGCTGTCTGTGACTCCTTCTCCTTTATCTCCACTAACACCACCCCTCCCTCTTTGATCGAAGCCCTCGTTAAGTTCGCCGACCATATTGATGACTCTTTCTGGAGCAGGGTTCTTGCGATCGGTCGGCAGCCTCAGAGTGAGGTATAAACTTTTTCCTTGTTGGCTGTGTATGGGATATTTTCCCTTCGGACTTGTATTTGCTGAGTGTGCCGCGAAGACATGTGTCGTAAACTTATCATTATTTTTTATCTTTAATTTTTGTTTGATTTTGGACTTTAGGATTCATCTGATTTTTTTTTGAGTGAGTTTGCAACTCCAAAGGCTTCGTCTGATGTCTTACAGAGCAAGTTTGCTACCCCGGAGTCTTCGTCTGACGTCTCCTTGAGCGAGTTTGCTACTCCGGAGCCTTCGTCTGATAGGTTGGCTCGTCGTGAGCCTCCAATTGAGATTTTTAGTTCTTCTTCGGAAATACATTTGTCTAGTGATTCGGATCCTTTGTCCCCTGTCGAAGGGTGCGTGGATTCCTTCACATTCCCTCCTGATAGCCTTGTGGCTATTGGTAGGGTTTATAATTCTGGTTCTGATGCTTCCGAAGGGCGTCGTGGCCGTGGAAGGCGAGGATCTCGTGGACGCCCCTCTCGGAGTGGCCCTTCTTCTAGTCGAGGTTCTGCCAGGAAGAAGCGTGGTGGTCAAGGCCGTCATAGTCTTCCTGTTGATTCCGAAGGTCCATCTTCGAGCTTTGATGCAGTTTCGCAAGTTGAGCGAATGGTCTCTTTCGGGGGAGTTGATCCTGTTTTTCAGAGGCCTTACTTGCCTTCGAGCGGATATGATTTTTGACGAGTTTAGTATTGTCTGTCAGATGTTGATAGAATTATGTCTTATTGTAAAGCAGGAACCTGACGATGGCTCCCCTTGAATATTATTTTTATGCTGCTTTAAGCTGTCTTTTGAAGAAATCCTTTTGGCACGCTTCGCTAGAGAATAGGTTTCTTCAATACTTCTGTGAAGCTTTTTGCTTCTTGCGCGATGACCTTCTATTTTCTTAATGAAAATCAAAGTTTTCGTGCTTGCGTTTGAGACATTGAGTACTTGCCCAGCGAAGATTTTTTCTTTGAGGGTTTTTTCCTTGGCGCGAAGAGTGACGTTTTCCCTTTCTTGGGAATTTTTTGCTTCGCTAGACGATCCTTGACTCGTCTTAGACTTTGCCTGTTTTGGCGTTCCTTTTCTGGAGCCGAAACAAGTTTTCGAGGTAGGTTCAGCTTCTTAGCTTACCTTTTCCCTCCGATTCATATCTGGGGGCTTAGTATCATCTCTCGTGATACGCTATCCCAGAATTGGGTTACATCAAGTTCTGACTTGGTGTACCATTCGCTTTGTTCTAGGCTTTTTGCCTGATTTCATTTGTTAAGCTCATGGCTTTGCCTTTTGATAAAGCTCCTCTCCGCAAATTGCTCTGGAATTTTTTGAGGGTAAAAGCTAACTATAAAACTGTGTTACAGTCTTAGAGGGTGCCTCGTTAAAAAACCTCACCCCCTTCGCAGGGCTACCCTCGTGAGGAAAAAGAGTGCGCCCCCCGTTAGTCTTTATGTTTTTACACATAAGCATCGTTCGCTCTACCGAAGAGTCGTTTTGATGACTCTTGGTAGAAACGTCTCATGAAGTCTTGCATTATGCTTGCGGAGTTCTTTAATCCGAAGACCTTGTATGCTGGGATTTCTTGTGCTTGCCTTATGAGATGGATGTTCTTCCTCCCTGATGTTTCGTCATTTTTGATGTTTCTTGCTTGCAATTGATCTCCGAAGATCCTAATCACTGAGATTGGTCCCGGGATCTTCATGCATAGATATGCTTGATGGATTACAGCTTCGAACTTGTTGATGGATCCTCTGGCAAATATTGCGTTATAGGGGTAGACGATGTCGACCACGTCGAAAATTACGTCTTCTGTTCTTGCATTTTCACCTTCGCCAAATGTTACTGGCAAGACAATTTTTCCCATTGCTTGGATTATTTTTCCAGTGAAACCGACCAGTCGAATCCCTGTTGGTTGCAACGTTTTGTTTTCCAGTTTCATTCTTCTGAAGGTTGAAGCGAAGAGGATGTCTGCAGAGCTTCCCCCATCGATTAATATCCTGAGGACGTCAAAGCCTTTGATATTTGCTTGGATCACCAGTGGATCTGAATGTGGTTGATCCAAATCTCTTGCATCTTCCTTTCCGAAGGTTATATCAACATGAGACCATCTTATTTGACAAACGGGGCTCCAGATGAGACGTGTTGTACCCTTCGCATATATTCTTTTCTGGCTCTTCTTGAGTCCAGCTGCTGAGTTGATCCTCCGGTGATTGCGTTTATTGTTTGTCTCTAAGCTCCGTTGTTAGCTTCGGAATGCCTTCCATTGTTCTGGTGATTAGTTTCTGGTGGTGGCGGTAATGCAGCCAAACTATGTTGTTGATGATAAGTATACTGTTGTAGTTGCTGCGAAGCTTTTCTTAGGTAATTGATCACATGATTTACAGAATGCGAAGGGTAGGCTGGATGTGTGTTGCTTTGTGACCAGTCGTCGCGGTAGTTGCTTGTGTGTCGAATGGCTTTCTTTGCTTCCCTGTTTGCGAGCCAGCTCTGCTTGTATGACTGGATGTCATGGCATTGTTTTGTTGTATGCCCTTTGCCTTTGCCATGTAACTCACAGAATACGGTGCGGGAGCTGCTTC
Organism: Eragrostis curvula; assembly: GCA_007726485.1. NCBI lineage: Eukaryota > Viridiplantae > Streptophyta > Magnoliopsida > Poales > Poaceae > Eragrostis > Eragrostis curvula. Next base: position 29,704,434 of record CM017439.1, read on the forward strand.
TCTCACCACTGTCTCTGTTTCTTTCTTCCTGTTCTTTGTCGTGGTTGCTTCGCTCCTTCCCTTTTTCATCTTCTCTGGTTCTCTTTTCATCTCCTCTTTCCTCTCTATTTTGCAGGTTGTGGACCCTTCGACTGCTGTGGTCTCTTGAGTTTTCTTTGTTTTCATCATGCCTTCGGCTTCGGCTTGATTCTTTGTCTTTCTTGGCTTTTTTCTCATCCCTTAGCTGCTGTGACTCTTTCTTTTCGTCGTCTTTCTTCCTTCTGAATTCATCGTCGGATCTTGCATACTTTTCGAAGGTATCGAGCAGTCCGAAGATTGTGACCGGTTTCTTTCTTGCGAGCAAAGAGTGGAAAGGGCCGGCTCTCAGGCCTTCCATGAGGGCATCGATGAACGTGGAAGCCCCCACGCCTCTAGCCTTCGATTTGATTTCCATGAATCTTTGCATGTATTTCCTGAGGCTTTCATCATTCCTTTGCTTGCAGGAGAATAATTTTCCTTGATGGACTTCTTCGGCTTGAAAACCCTGAAAATTGTTTATGAATTCCCTTCGCAGCTCAGACCATGAGTTAATTGACCCTGGCTCTAGAGTGGAGAACCATGTCTTAGCTGTTCCTTCGACTGCCATTACTAGCGCCTTCGCGTATGTTGAATTTGTACCTCCACCAGATTCGACTGCAGCTTCAAAGGACATCAGAAATTCCTTTGGACATGACTTTCCTTGGTATGCCCTTATTTTTGGCATCTTGAAGTTGATGGGCCATGGCTCGTTCTGTAGCTCTTCGCTTAACGGTGGGTTTTCATTGAATGTGATACCACTACAAGAAATCAGGTGATCTGTGACGTTCTTATTTTGTCATAGATTGCTAAAAAATCGTCACAGAATAGAATCCGTGACGAAAAATGATTTCGTCATGTATCTCGCGTCATAGATTAACTGGATGACATTTCTTTACAATCGTCACAAAACGCTCACCCATCCATGACGATTCATCATCGTCACAATTTCAGGTCCATCCTAGTTTCATGCCTGTACTCCACCCTCACCCATCCATGACGAATCAATGTTTACAGAGCTAAGTCATCACAAATTCACAATCGAAATGGCAATCATACTAAGTACACACATGGATCTGCTGAAAATCAGTACACAGAAACTTACAGAGTTTCAAATGTCACGGTACAACAATGGTGCTACAAAATTACAACTGAAAATCACACACGGAAACTGAAACAGAGCCTTGACGCTGTCCGACTGACAGTCTGCTCGCTGCCGCCCCTGGACGACGCCTGCCGCCGCGCCTAAGAGCCATTCGCTGGTGAGCTTGGACGCCGAGCGCTGCCGCACCTGGGAAGTGGGAACTGCCCGCCGCCGCACCTGGGAACCGCCCGCTGCCGCGTCTCGGAGCCCCGCGCCTCCGCGCCTGGGAACCGCCCACGGCCGCGTCTCGGAGCCCCGCGTCGCCGCGCCTGGGGGCTGCACGCCGCCGCGCCTCGGAGCCCCTCGAAGCCGCGCCTGGGGGCCGCCTGTCGCCGTGCCTCGAAGCCTCAGGCAGCCGCACCTGGCCGCCTCCCACCAGGATCCGCTCAGAAGCACTGAGATCCGCTCGGAGAAGGCCGCGGTTGTCGCTTGGACAGCTCGAAGCCGCTCGCCGTCGAGCCTTGGAGCCACCCCTTGCTGCGCTAGCTGTCACTTCTTGCGTGGTGGAGCAGCTCCGTGAGGAGAGAGGAGTGACGGCGCTGGATTGAGAGTAGAGGAGAGGGACGCCCACGGAGATGAGGATGGGAACAGGTAAAGATGGCAATGGGTACCCACGACCCGAAACCCCATGGGTTTTTACTCTATTAGGGTGTGGGTTTGGGACCCTTTCTCCCCCCACGGGTTTGTTCACGGGTCTTTTTTCTCACCCATTGGGTATATGGGTATGGGTGTATTCTCTTATACCCCATACCCATTTACCCATGGGTCTTCATAAAAATATTGACATGTGAATTTAAATACATAACATATATAAATAAAGTGGTTGTGAAGGGAATTAAACCTTAAAAAAAAAATCATATTATCAATTTCTAATGTTGTCACCACACTACAATGGTCACTCTATGTTATCACATCCCTGATGTCTTATCTAAAGCGGACGTCTAGCTTTCTTCACTATATGTAGCAATCTATGCATTGTTAAATGAATCAAGTTGGAGGTTCAAGATGACATGACATCACCGGCAGTAAGTAATTTAGATGACATAACATGATCAACTCTAGCAACTATTCCCAATCATCTCTTTTTGTGTTGGGTATGGGTGACCCATTGGGTACCCATTACCCATATGGGTATGGGTATGGGGAAGATTTAAAACCCACGATGGGTATGGGTGTGGGTGACGGGGAGCTTTACTCGAGATGGGTATGGGTACGTTCCTCTGCCCCCCAGTGGGTATTGTACCCACTGCCATCCCTAAGAACAGGAGAGTGCGGCGCTGGTGGCTATGGACACATGAGAGATAAGTCACGAGTAGGGTTTCTCAGTTTTTATATTGGTACATGACGATTTGGGCTTGAAACGTCCGGCCCATTCAAGCAAACGCCCAATGCAGCCCATCTGTGACGAATATTTGTAGATCATCATAGAATGACACGTGTTTGTGACGTTTGTTTAAAACGTCACCCCAGTTTCGTCATGAATGGCCAGATTTGTTGTAGTTTATGCGAGTGAGCATCCTTGCCAGAGCTGTTTACTTCATAGAAGACCTTCCCTTCGGTTTGCTTCTTAGGCCTGTTCTGATTTTGCTGGTCTATTTTCTTCAAGTTTTCCATGTTTTCGTTGAATTGGTTGAGTCTGTCATCCATTTCATTGATTTCCCTTTGTGTCTGTCTTATCTTTTGCAGCATATCTATCTTTATCTTCGCCTTCCTCTTGATGATAACCAGTTTTTCTCCCTTTCTAGCATTTCCTGTTCCAGAATGCGGAGTCATTCTACTATGGAGTCTGCTTCTTCGTCTTCTACTTCTTCATCCTCTGGAAGGGTGTTTCCAGCGTTAGGGTCTTTGCCATTGCTAGCTTGCACGCCTCTTAGGATTTCCTCCTGTCTTACCGCTTCCTCAGCCTGAGCCGCTTCAGCCTGCTCTTCTTTTTCTTTAGCGATCCTGGCTTCTTCCTCTCTAGCGAGTTTTTCTTTTTCTGCTTTGATCTCGGCACGTTGTGCTTCGGTATCCGTCGTTTTTGAAGACTTGCCTCTGGCCATCTTGTTCGTGGTCGTGGGTTCGGCCCACGAACGGCGCCAAATGTTGGGGTATCGAAGGTCCCGGTTGGACTCAGCGAAGCTCTCCAACAGGTTGTGTTTGTTTGTCTCGTTGCTGCGAAGCCTTCAGAGTGCTTTGACGTTTAAAGGTCTCCTTGCGAAGCCCTCTTGACGCCTTGCCGTCTGTTGACTCCTTGGCGAAGCCCTCCTGATAAGTCCGCGGTGACGGATGAAGGTTCGTTTGCCCAAGCTGATCCTTGGGTCTTTCGTTATGTGTAACACCGAAGCCCTCAATCGCCCGCGATGCTGGGCGAAGGTGTTTGTGATGACAGAGAAATGTGGACGGAGTAAATGAGGTGTCTTTGGCTCGTGGCCCGAAAAACAGATGTCATTACAAGATCTCCTCCCTCCATATTTATAGGGAGAGGAAAGATCGTTATTACAGTTGTGCCATTAGTCGATTCTGTTACGTTTCTCCATTGTAGTCTTAGACTTGCTTCTGCCCAGTACCCTTCGCGACTTCTTCTGACGCCTTCGGCAGATGACATCTACCCTTCGGACAAATCAGGGAGCCTTCGGCATTATCTCCAACACATCCGCCGATTAACAAAGCTTAGCTAGGCATGTGAGCTTTGTCTGTGGCCCATTGGACAATTCTAGCGAGGTTAGAAAATTAAAGTACCCATAAAGTGCAGATCTATCGATCATGATACGAATGGTGTTGATGAACATAAAATAAGTTTAGTTGGACTTATACACGCAGGACCAGTTTTGGTGTTCCTTCCGCATTTCTTATTCTTGCATCACATCAAAGTGGAGCAAACCTACACATGAGATATTAAAGCAAACCAATGTGTCCAACATTGCTATGCTAATATTTGTTCATTGCGGCTACATATACGGGAACGAACCCCTTAACGGCATCACATCACAGTGGCCTTTGCTCCTTTTTTATTCTCGCATCACATCACAGTGGGTACTGCTAAATCTTATAGCCCTTAGCTTTTGTTAATTGTGGCTAGAGAAACAAACCCCTTGATGCTTTGTTGGATATCCAACTCAGGTTATGGTTGACCTTTGCTTCTGTGCCAAAGCCTATGGGAACTGATGGCATCTCAATTCACTCCTCAACTGTGTTCCAACCTTGAGTTTATTAAAAGCCTTGAGGTCGGTTTCACAAGTTAACAAATGGAAACTTTGGGTCTGTAAATATGATTTTCTTGCATATTTGCATCCTGAACTCCAATATCATCAGGGTAACTAATCTCATCTTTCGCCATGTACAAATCAATGAATGAAAGAATATCCTAAAAAATTCAAACACAGGACTTGGTACAAGCATGTGGGTCTCAAAGCGAATGTCAACTTAGGTATGGTTAATTGCGGCAAGAGCACTTGATTAGCTCAATCGCTATGTGAACATGGTTTTTGATGGTGCGCGCGTTGTTTGGACGGAGCTTCCAGATGAGACGACCCTCGCAACCAGTGGGATCTTCAATTACTAGATGATGTGGATGAACAGGTTCATTCCTTAATGTTTAAATGAACAGGCAGACCATATAACCATTTGGAACATAATTGAAATATTCAGACTACGCATTATTCTCTAAGTCAGCACAACATATATAGTACGAATACTAAATTTAGTCTTACATGCATCCCGTAAATTGCAAGGACTTTGCATCTATAGCCAACTGATTAGAGCATATAACATCACTCTTAGCTCTTATAATTTAAAATGCCTAAGATGCTATATGGACACCATTGTTCCAATATTTTTCTAAAGAATACAGAAATTAAATGTATGGTTGAGGGTTTTATTAATTTCTCTTTAGAGAACCAAGTGTTAGTTCTCTTTGCCTGCATCCTTGTCAGAGCAGGTGTATATGTGCCGCGTTTATGGAGCCTATTATGCCAACAGAAAAAGCCAACAGTATATTACTTTCTTCATGCATCCCACTATAGTATTATTTGTCTATTCCCCAGTTATATTATCCATAGGGAAACCTGTCGCTTCTAGTAGTGTGAAATGATGAGTCTAATTATATTTTCACTTTGTAGCAAGCTTAAGATGTACATTTGCAGGACATTTCTCTCTCAGGTAATTATGTTGAATTAACCTAAGCAAGATCTAGCAGATAGATGGAGTAGGAAGGTAGATGAGAAAATAAGTTCTATACAAGACTTGAGAAAAGTGTGTGGATCCCAAAAACAAATTTACAGTTCGCTATGGTTAATTTAAGTTCTATACAAGACTTGAGAAAAGTGTGAAGATCGTCTGATCGATCTGAATGGTGTGTGCGTTGTTTTGGACGGAGAGCTTTCAGATGAGACAAACCTACGCCGACAATGGGTCTTTAGATTCTAAGTCATGTGTTTGGGTTCTCTATCCTTGTTTTTTTCCCGATGAACAGGTGACTCTGACCATAATCATTTAGTAGGAAGCATCTAATTAAGTCTTCATGCACCCGCTATTTAAGCATCTAATTATTCAAAAATAGTACAACATGGCACGAATACTAGGTTCAGTCTTACATGCACCCTCTAAACGGCAATGACTTTTTGTTGCATCCATAATTTCTACTCACATAACATCCAGTTCAACATTTACATTTCTCAAGGCTTCCACCGACTGCATTCATACAATTTATGACAGCAAAGAATGATGTTTCTATTCTGGCGAGGGGTTTGCAATTTCCATGGAGGGGCATAGACGACTGCTCGGAGTATAAGGCAACCTGTTTCTATCCATTAGCGTCCATCCCAACTTTAATTGCTAGTTCATGTTGATTGTGGGCATTGTTCCCATCAGCAGTGTTAAAAGAATGTTAAGTAATGTTAAAAGAATTTATTGCATATTTGCACCCTTAACTACATCAGGGTAACTAATCTCATGTTTCACCATGTACAAATCAATGAATGATATAATATTCCAAAAATATCTATGGGGTTAGCTACTACACGTTGCCTAGCTACTTATATCCGGAAACTACAAAATTGAAGTTCATTTGTAGGGTTTAAATCTTCTCTAGGGCTTGAAGTATATCATCCCTCAAATCCTCGAACTTCTCAATCCCAAAACTGAACCTGACCAGGTTGTCCTTGATCCCGTTCTTGGCCTTCTCCTCGTCACTCTGGCCCCTGAAAACAACATAAATGCCTATTAGGCCACCTTTCCATGAAGAAATGGATGAGCACAGTCAAGTTGCGGATTTGCTAGTTTGTGCCATTGAACTATTAACTTACCAGAATGACATGACCGCTGGCTGCTGCACCAGGCTTTCACACCCGCCAAGTGAGGTTGCGATGAAGGGGACCTCCAGCGCGTCGATGAACCTCATTGTGCCGTGCAGGTCTGATTTCACCTCGAAGCTGACGACGCCACCATAGCCAGTCATCTGACTCTTGGCGACGTGGTGCCACGGGCTGCTCTCGAGCCCTGGGTAGTGCACCCGCTCGATCATTGGGTGGCGCTCCAACATGCGCGCCATAAGCAACGATGTTCTGTTTTGTGCCTCCACACGGAGCGCCATTGTCTTGAGGCCGCGGATGATCATGTATGCTGCGTTCTGCAAGTTTTTGCATCAAGGGTTAGTTCACAAGAATTCTTATGGATACTTTCATCGAGGATTCAGTGCAGCTACAATAATATATCGACAGGCTACCGTCGAGCAAGGCATGCACTTACCGGACTTATCGCCCCGCCGAGGTCGTGGTGCCATGCGCGGACTTTGGAGATGAGCGTCTCTGAGCCGCTGACGCATCCCGCAATGACATCGTGGTGGCCGGCCATGTACTTAGTGGCCGAGTGCAGCACGATGTCAGCGCCGAGGGTGAGGGGCTTCTGGTTGATGGGCGATGCTAGCGTGCTGTCGATGCAGACCAGGGCCCCCTTCCGGTGGCACAGGTCGGCAACAAGCCTGATGTCCACGCACTTGAGCAGCGGGTTCGTCGGGGAGTCGGCGTAGAAGAGAGTCACATCGTTCTGGTCAAGAACGTCTTCTAGGGACTCGATGTCCTCCAAATCGATGAAGGTTGACTTGATGCCCATCTTGCCAAGCCTGTCGCGGATGAAGGCCCGTGCCTCGCTGTAGCAATCGGTCGTAGTCACGACATGGCCGCCAGGCGGCACCAGGGCGAGGAGTGTCGCCACGATGGCGTTCATGCCGGACGACGTGACCAGGGTCGCCTCAGCTCTCTCCAGGGCGCTGATCTTGTCCTCCAGGACCTTCACCGTTGGGTTGCCGTATCGGCCGTACTCGAAGCTCTGACGCCGGCCTTCCTTGAACGCGATGAGGTCGTCGGAGTTCTTGAACCAGTGCGTCGTGCCGCTCACCACCGGTGTCGCAATCGAGTCGGTTCCAGCCATCCCGTTCCCGATCTTCTCGCCGGCATGCACAACCAGGGTCTCGTCAGAGGCGTGCCCTGGCACTGGCCTGGTTGTGAAGGCATCACCCTGCTGGAATTTGAGGTGCTCCCCTGGCTGAGCAGCGTCAATGAATTCTTGGAGCAGCTCAGCCGGGAACGAGGCGGCCACACGCTTGTGCTTTGGAGAATTAAGCGGCTGCAGGAGGCATCGCTGCTGCCTCGGTAGTGAAGAAATACTTGCAAGGGAGGTGGACGGAGCCATTAGCTTCTGGGATCAAGAACTAGAGGATGGCTTTGGAGCAGGGAGAGTAGTACTGTTGAGTGCTTCTTTCCGGAAAGATTGAGGACTCAAGCTTCGTCTATTTGGTGTGTGTTGCCCTGACTAGAGAGGATCCGGCACACATATATAGAGCCACCAATCCACGTGCATATATCCATGCGTGTTGCTAAATTTTTACGCAGGTGAAGGAGTAAAGCCGCGTACACGGCATTTCTCCAATGAGGTCCTTATGCGCACAGACCCAAAAGCGAATAAATTATGCCCAATCAGTAATCAAGTGTGATTAGTTTCTGCAAGTTTGATTAACAAACACAAGGGGCCAATCACGCTTAATATATTAGTGCAACTGCTTCGATAACAGAGTATATTTATTTGACATCACGGTGCTGTATGTGTCCTTTGCTAGTGACATATTTGGACGGAGAAAAGACAAACCACGCAGCCGATTGGGTTCTGAAGATCTGGTACATAGGTGACGTCTAAAACGCCGGCTCATTCATTGCACACATATTAGCATGATGACATAATACATAACCCTTGGAATTGATCGTCATTTCAGCCGTCTAAGTATCTAGGAGTCATTAATTTATGCACTTTGCAGTTGTGTGTGTGTGTGTGTGTGTGTGTGTGTGTGTGTGTGTGTGTGTGTGTGTGTGTGTGTGTTCAATTGATCGTCATTTGCAGTTCGTTTATATATTTCCGCCTTTGGTTTTGTTTTTGAACGAATTGATCTGTAAGATCAAGAACGATTTTGGGAAACTAGCTACAACGTTGTAGCTTGCTTAATTTTTTTGATGCACCAAAACGTCGCCGAATATATAGAGCCACCAATCCACGCGCATATATCCATGCGTGTTGCTAAATTTTTACGCAGGTGAAGGAGTAAGCCGCGTACAGGGCATTTCTCCATGAGGTCCTTATGCGCTCAGACCCAAAAACGAGTACAGCAGCGTAATTAGGATAGAGCTAACCATTACTTTACACAAGCGGGGCAGGGGATTAAGAAAACCACACGGGGCTGACAAATATTAACATATCAGTCCAAGTGCATCGAACTGGTATCTATTGTGACATCAGAGTTTTGTGGGTCCCTTGCCGATGGCGTCTTTCTCTTTGGCTATTACTGGGTGTTTGATTAGCTCAGTGTGCAAGTGAAAATGGTCCTGTGGTGCCGTGTTGTTCGAACGGAGAAATGACAAACCTGCTGGCGGCCGATGAAATCTTGGTAAGAGCAGGTATACATGCGGCGTCTTATTTACTCTCTCCATTTTTAAATATATGACACCGTTAATTTTTTTGTTACTTTGATCATTCGTCTTATTCATAATATTTGTGCAAATAGCTAAATGTATAAGTTAATTTCAAAGTTCTTTTGATGGTAGATCCAACAATATACATTTACTCATGCATCTCACTTATAGTAATATTTGTCTATTCCCTGGCCGTATATTTTATCTAGGAAATCTTGTCCCTTATCGTAGTGTGAAATGATGAGTCACCTTCCTTACATTTTCACTTTGTATAGCTTGCTCGGTCATATATGTTGGGAATGAAATGATAATTTCACTTTCTCTAAATATTATTGAACCTTAAGTCCTTAATTAGGAGCAAACGTAAGATGTACATGTGCAGGACTTTTTCTCCTTGAGGTGGAGTATTTATTTTAAACTAATTAACCCAAGCAAGATCTGGCACATATATAGAGGGAGTAGGAAGGTACTTGACTTGACTTTTTTAGATGCCCAAAAACAAATCTCAAGTTAGCTATGGTTAATTGCGGCGCCTGGAGTAGTCATTAGCACAATTACCACGTGAATGATGTCTGGTTGATCTGAATGCTGTGCGCGTTGCTTTGGACGGAGCCCGCTTTCAGATGAGACTGCTCACGCAGCCAATGGGATCTTTGATTGCCAGGTCATGTGTATTGGTTCTCTTTCCTTCTTATTTTTTGAATGAACAGTTGACTCTGACCATCACCATTTGGAAGGAACCATCCAAGTCTTGTACAATATATTATTAAAAGTCCACATAACATAGTACAGCATAGCACGAATACTAGGTTTAGTGTTATAACCACCCCACTACAATGCAAGGATTCTTGTTTGTTTGTAGTTTCTACTGCTTGCATAACATGGTTTGTCTATTTTTATTTCCCTGGTATTATCTCTAGGGAAACTTATCACCTCTATGGTAGTCACCTTCTATTCGTTTTCAATTTGTAGCTTGCTTTGGTCATATATGTTCCGAATTAACTGATATTTGCACTTTCTCTCTATACTATCAAGTCTAAATTCCTTAATTAGGAGCAAACGTCAAATGTACATGTGCACGGCATTTATTCAAGAGGTAACTATATTAAACTAACCTAAGCAAGATCTAGCAGATAGATGTAGTAGGAAGGTAGATGAATAGAAAACTAGACAGGACGTGGTAATTAGCGTGTGGATCCCAAAAAAGAATCTCACGTTAACTGTGGTTAACTACGGCAGGAGCTCATTAGCGCAATCACCATGTGAAGGCCGTCTGGTCGATCTGAATTGTGTGCGTGTTGTTTTGGACGGAGCTTTTAGATGAGACAACGCACGCAGCCAATAGGATCTTTAACCGCCAGGTCATGTGTATGGATTCCTTATTATTGTTGAATGAACATGTGATTCTGACCATCACCATTTGAAAGGAACCATCCAATTCTTCACATATAATATGTCACTCAAAGTCCAGATAACATAGTCAACATAGCACCAATACTAGGTTTAGTGTTACAGGCACTCCCTACAAATGATGGTTCACGTTCTATACATTTTCACTTTGTTGCTTGCTTGGTCATATATATATGTTCCCAATGAACTGATATTTTCACTTTCTCTATATATTATTGAATCTTAATTCTTTAATAATTAGGAGCCAATGTAAGATGTACATGTACAGGACATTCTCCATCAGGTAATTAGATTTTTTTTCGATGGATTTGGTAATTATATTAAACCAACCTATGCAAGATCTAGCAGATAGACGATGTAGCAGGAAGGTAGATGAATAAAAATCTATAGAGGACTAGGTAAAGCGTGTGGATCCCAAAAACGAATCTCATGTTAGCTACGGTTAATTGCGGCTGGAGCACTCATTAGCACAATGGGATCTGAATGATGTGCGCGTTGTTTTAGATGGAGCTTGCCGATGAGACAACCCACGCAACCAATGGGATCTTTAGTTGTTGGATCATGTGGATGTATGGTTTCTCTTTTCCTTATTTTTTTTCAAATGGACAGGCCGTGACTCTGACCATAAACCATTTGGTAGGAAGCATCTTAGTCTTCGTATATAGTATTTTTTTTTCAGAGTCCACATAACAAGGCACAACATATCATGAATACCAGGTTTAATTTTACATGCATCGGCTAACCTGCAAGGACTCTTGGTTGTTTTGTACTACTCACATAGTATCAAGGGTTCATTGGATTCATGCTATTACTCTATCCGTTTCAAAATACATGCAGTTCTAGCTATGTTACGGTGTCCCAGATTCATAGCATCTTCTATGAATCTGGACATATGTTTGTCCAGGTTTAGAGAATGTTCAATGAACCTAGTACAAAGCCTGAACTGCATATATTTTGAAACAGATGAAGTACAACTTTTCCGTTTCTGAGGTCTACCAATACTACTGCCGAAACCAAACCAATGCCAGTAACATTTATTAGAAATTTGAACCGTGCCATTCTTTACACTTTCTGTCACTCGTGTACCAATCTTTTGTATGGATTGAAATGCCCCTACTCCTCGTACTCGGCACATATTTCTCACGTCACTCTCCTCTCTCTTCTACCTCTCTCAACACTGCCCCGCTCCAGCGCCACCAGCTTTCGTCCAGCTTCCGTATCGCCACAACCTCTCGTTGAGCTCCTACGCAGTCGCCTCCTACCGAGCTCTCGTGACGCGACTTGAAGCTAAGGGAGGCGAAGAGAAGGGGTCGAGGAGAACATTGACTATGTCGCACAACTGCACGGTGACAGCAGCTATGGCCCTAGTGGAGGAGGTTGTGCGGGCAGTGCGAAGCACGTGTGGTGGGTACTAGCACCGCTGTCATCGCGCTAGCCACTTCTCCTGTTGTTATGGCCCCTGCTTTTCCATGTGAGCCAGTGTTGCCCTCACGCTACCCCCACTGGAGGGGAAGTGTTAAGAGTGGGGCTAGAGGGGAAAAGGCGTCGTACAAAGTGCTGGAGGGAATGGGGGCGCGACTAGACCGACGCTAGAGGGGAAGTGGGTGGTGGCCAGACCAGTGCAAGAGGAGAAGTGCACGGCGGCCCGACCAGATCTAGAAGGAAAGAGCGGTGGCTAGTACTAGAGGGGAAGGGGATGGTGGTGGCTAGCATTGAAGACAAAAGGAAGAAGAGAAGGAGAGGTGGTCAGGGAGATGATCTCATCATCCAAGATCATAAATGAATGAGATTATGCGCCCCCTAAATAAATGAGATATATTATGGGGAGGTCGTAAATCAAAACAGTAGTGAACTAGTCTCTAAATAAATTTAGCATAACGGCAATTGATATATAAATGCTGAATATCTTCTTCCATTTCTGAGGTCAACAATGATTATTGCCGAAAGCAGACCAGTGCCACGCTACAATTTCTTAGAAATTTGAACCATGCCATTGTTTATGTTTTCTCCCATTTTTCTGTTGTACATGTGTACCAATCTTTTGTATGGATACAAATGCCCCTACTCTTACTTGAGACATATTTCCCGCATCACTCTCCTCTCTCTGATCTACCTCTTGTCACCGCCCCGCTCCACCATCTCCCGTCATGCTTCTTCTCTACCACCGCAATCTCTCATTGAGCTTCTGTGCCACCGCTCCTACTGAGCTCTCGTGATGTGACTTGAAGCTGAGGGAGGTGAAGAGAAGGGGATGAGGACCACATGGGCAATGTCGCACAACCGCATGACGGCGGCTATGGCCCTAGTAGAATAGATTGCGCGGGTGGCGTGGGGCACAATCATTGGTTATAATAGCACCGTCATTGTCGTGCTAGATTCTTGCTCTTGCTGTTTTACATGGCTGCCACTTTGTCACACAAGCCATGTCGTCCTCTTCATCCATGGTACGCCTCACCCTCACTAGAGGAAAGCGGCATCGTGACGAGGGCTGAAGGGGAAGGGGTAGGGGTCAGATCAGCGCTAGAGGGGAAGGTAGGCAAACCGGATCTGAAGGGAAAAGTCAGTGCCTTGCAGTGGAGGGGAAGGGGATGGAGGTGGCCAGCACTGAAGATCGGAGGAAGAAAAGAATGAGAGGTGGTCCGCGATGAGCTCGTTGTCCTAGATCTGGTCATTGTTGGAGTTTTGTTTAATTTGTTCCACAAAATGTGTACAAATATTAATACACATAATAGGTGTCCACTACTACAAAACTGATTTGTAGCGACACTGCTTCCAAAAAATCATTGTAGTGTGGTTTTACTAGGGGACTGTCACTAGAAATTCCGCCTTCTTGTGGACGGTCAACACAAATCGGTTTGTCCACCTCATGGACCGGCCACTATAGACGCATCATATATGCAGGGATGGTCCACCTCATGAACTGCTGCTACATATCAATTTGTAGTGGCGGTTAACCCCTTGGAACCGCAACTAGGAATGCGCCACATTTGTAGTAGCTTTGTTCTTGCTGTCAACGGACAAATGATTGAGGTGAAGAACACATGAATAGTTCATCGTTGACTTTTTAATAATCCAGAATCAAAATTTGTAAGTTGTCTTTCTCTCACATAAAAGTAATCCAAATATGATGAATCTTTTTTACAAAAGTTTCTAAAATCAAACTCTTTCATAAAATATTACATGCTAACTGCAACCCCTCATATGGCTTATTTTATTCAAGTTTTATAATATTGAGATAATTTTGGCACAACAAATACTAAAGTAGATTCAAATTTTCTGACATTAAGAAAGATATAAGAAGGTTATGTCCAAATTATGGTTTATACGAGCTCAACTTTGTTCAGAGGTATATGCAAACTTCAATATTTGAGTTAAGTTATATAAAACGATATGACCGATGTATTCATGTGTCAACAATGTATATTTTCAGATTATTTTAAACTTTTATGATAAGCATATGGACCCAAAATATGTTACCATGCAATTTTGTCGAATATGCTGACGTAATTTAGATATTATTACAAATATCTTATTGTAATTTTGAGATCAAAGGTTGAATTATCCACAGAAAACAATTGAGTTATTCATTTATCTCATGTACTAGGGCTGTCATAGAACATATGAGCCTAAATATGATACTTGTTAAAACAAATTGCATATTGTTCAAGGTACACATAGTTAAATTTGAAATTCTATTAGATAAGCAAAAAATCATTAAAATATTGTAAATAGAAAATCAAGTCAAATATTATTGAAACTCCTATATAACAACATATATATAGTCTATTACGTGTAAAACGTATTAGAGCCTTACTTGTAAAAGACGAGAAAAAAACAACTTCACAAGTGCGTTAGTGGCCAGGGTGGGTGCAAGCTGACTCATCTGTGGTGCCACTGGGATTATACAAGAAACTGAAGAATGCCACTCTTGGAAACTATGGAGGCAACTACAGTAAAATAAAGTACCGATGACGTGCAGATCCATCATGATAGGAATGGAGTGGATGAACATAAACTAATTAAGGTCCGCTGGAGCAATACATGCTGGACCAGTTTTGGTGGCCCTTATGCCTTTCTTATTCTTGCATCCTACCACAGTGGAGCAAACCTAAACATGATATATTGAAGCAAATCAATGTGTCCAACATTGCTATGCTAAATTTTTATAGCTCTTAGCTTCTGTTAATTGCAGCTAGGAAAACGAACACCTTGATGGCTTGTTGGATATAGTTGAGGTTATGGTTGACTTTTCCTCAGTGCAAAAGCCAATGGCAGCTGATGGCATCCTAAGTCACTCCTCAGCGAAAGGGCCTCTAGCTGAACTGGTTAGGTGGTCTGAGTAGTACTCCACATGTCTTGAGTTCGATTCCCGGCGGGAGCGACTTTCAGGTTGAGGTTAAAAAAATCCCCTCGTCTGTCCCACAACTAAAGCACACGTCTAAGGCCCGGCGTAGGTTATTGGTCGTCCCACATGGGCTACGGTGCCGTTGTGTATAGGTGGGGCAGGGGTTCGGGGGTTTTCTCGACCTGCGTGAGAAGGTCTTCTTCTTAAATTGCGATGCCCGGGGGTTGTCTTACCCCCCGCAGGTCGAGTTTTTTTTTAAGTATATTAAAAGCCTTTAGTGTACTTTCACGAGTTAACAACTGGTATCTTCAGCGTTGTAAATAAAGTAACAAGAATTTCTTGCATATTTGCATCCTGAACTACAATATCATCAGGGTGACTAATCTCATCTTTCGCCATGTACAAATCAATGAATGAAAGAATATCCTAAAAATATCTTTGGGGTTAGCACCTACAAGATGCCTAGCTACTTAATTACATCCGGAAACTACAAAATTGAAGGTCATTTGTAGGGTTTAAATCTTCTCCAGGGCTTGAAGTATATCATCCCTCAAATCCTCAAACTTCTCAATCCCAAAACTGAACCTGACCAGGTTGTCCTTGATCCCGTTCTTGGCCTTCTCCTCGTCACTCTGACCCCTGAAAACAACATAAATGCCTTTTAGGACAGGTTTCCATGTAGGAATAGATGAGCACAGTCAAGTTGCGGATTTGCTAGTTTGTGCCATTGAACTATTAGCATACCAGAATGACATGACCGCTGGCTGCTGCACCAGGCTTTCACACCCGCCAAGTGAGGTTGCGATGAAGGGGACCTCCAGCGCGTCGATGAACCTCATTGTGCCGTGCAGGTCTGATTTCACCTCAAAGCTGACGACGCCACCATAGCCAGTCATCTGACTCTTGGCGACGTGGTGCCACGGGCTGCTCTCGAGCCCTGGGTAGTGCACCCGCTCGATCATTGGGTGGCGCTCCAACATGCGCGCCATAAGCAACGATGTTCTGTTTTGTGCCTCCACACGGAGCGCCATTGTCTTGAGGCCGCGGATGATCATGTATGCTGCGTTCTGCAAGTTTTTGCATCAAGGGTTAGTTCACAACAATTCTTATGGATACTTTCATCGAGGATTCAGTGCAGCTACAATAATATATCGACAGGCTACCGTCGAGCAAGGCATGCACTTACCGGACTTATCGCCCCGCCGAGGTCGTGGTGCCATGCGCGGACTTTGGAGATGAGCGTCTCTGAGCCGCTGACGCATCCCGCAATGACATCGTGGTGGCCGGCCATGTACTTAGTGGCCGAGTGCAGCACGATGTCAGCGCCGAGGGTGAGGGGCTTCTGGTTGATGGGCGATGCTAGCGTGCTGTCGATGCAGACCAGGGCCCCCTTCCGGTGGCACAGGTCGGCAACAAGCCTGATGTCCACGCACTTGAGCAGCGGGTTCGTCGGGGAGTCGGCGTAGAAGAGAGTCACATCGTTCTGGTCAAGAACGTCTTCTAGGGACTCGATGTCCTCCAAATCGATGAAGGTTGACTTGATGCCCATCTTGCCAAGCCTGTCGCGGATGAAGGCCCGTGCCTCGCTGTAGCAATCGGTCGTAGTCACGACATGGCCGCCAGGCGGCACCAGGGCGAGGAGTGTCGCCACGATGGCGTTCATGCCGGACGACGTGACCAGGGTCGCCTCAGCTCTCTCCATGGCGCTGATCTTGTCCTCCAGGACCTTCACCGTTGGGTTGCCGTATCGGCCGTACTCGAAGCTCTGACGCCGGCCTTCCTTGAACGCGATGAGGTCGTCGGAGTTCTTGAACCAGTGCGTCGTGCCGCTCACCACCGGTGTCGCAATCGAGTCGGTTCCAGCCATCCCGTTCCCGATCTTCTCGCCGGCATGCACAACCAGGGTCTCGTCAGAGGCGTGCCCTGGCACTGGCCTGGTTGTGAAGGCATCACCCTGCTGGAATTTGAGGTGCTCCCCTGGCTGAGCAGCGTCAATGAATTCTTGGAGCAGCTCAGCCGGGAACGAGGCGGCCACACGCTTGTGCTTTGGAGAATTAAGCGGCTGCAGGAGGCATCGCTGCTGCCTCGGTAGTGAAGAAATCCTTGCAAGGGAGGTGGACGGAGCCATTAGCTTCTGGGATCAAGAACTAGAGGATGGCTTTGGAGCAGGGAGAGTAGTACTCTTGAGTGCTTCTTTCCGGAAAGATTGAGGACTCAAGCTTCGTCTATTTGGTGTGTGTTGCCCTGACTAGAGAGGATCCGGCACACATATATAGAGCCACCAATCCACGTGCATATATCCATGCGTGTTGCTAAATTTTTACGCAGGTGAAGGAGTAAAGCCGCGTACACGGCATTTCTCCAATGAGGTCCTTATGCGCACAGACCCAAAAGCGAATAAATTATGCCCAATCAGTAATCAAGTGTGATTAGTTTCTGCAAGTTTGATTAACAAACACAAGGGGCCAATCACGCTTAATATATTAGTGCAACTGCTTCGATAACAGAGTATATTTATTTGACATCACGGTGCTGTATGTGTCCTTTGCTAGTGACATATTTGGACGGAGAAAAGACAAACCACGCAGCCGATTGGGTTCTGAAGATATGGTACATAGGTGACGTCTAAAACGCCGGCTCATTCATTGCACACATATTAGCATGATGACATAATACATAACCCTTGGAATTGATCGTCATTTCAGCCGTCTAAGTATCTAGGAGTCATTAATTTATGCACTTTGCAGTTGTGTGTGTGTGTGTGTGTGTGTGTGTGTGTGTGTGTGTGTGTGTGTGTGTGTGTGTGTGTGTGTGTGTGTGTGTGTGTGTGTGTGTGTGTTCAATTGATCGTCATTTGCAGTTCGTTTATATATTTCCGCCTTTGGTTTTGTTTTTGAACGAATTGATCTGTAAGATCAAGAACGATTTTGGGAAACTAGCTACAACGTTGTAGCTTGCTTAATTTTTTTGATGCACCAAAACGTCGCCGAATATTTGGCGTAGCCAGAGACTTCTCCATGAGTCAATTAAACTAATCTGAGCCAAGATCTAGACAGATTTAGTAGGCAGGAAGAGGAAGAAAAATCAACACAGGACTTAATATAAGCGTGTGTGGGTCCCAAAGCGAATGTCAACTTAGCTACACGGTTAATTGCGTCTGGTGCGCTTCATTTGCTCAATTAGCATGTGAACGTGGTTTCGATGGTGCGCCCGTTATTTGGACGGAGCTTCCAGAAGAGACGACCCACGCAGCCAACGGGATCAATATTACTAGGTCATTTGTACGTGTGGTTTTATTTCCTTAATTTTTCAAAATAACAGGTTGACCATATAACTGATAGCGGTGATATTTCGAAAGCACAGGTTGTCCATGGTGCATGTATCTAGCCCTAATCCTAACACAGACTACCCTTTGGTTATTTGGAAACTTGAAGTTCCACTTGAAACTGAAGTTTTCACGTGGCATTTATATAAGGGGGTCACGTAAGCAAAAAATAACCTTGCTAGTAGGAAGTTTGGCACGGAAATGTGAAACGTTTGTTTTTGTAATCTAAGTGAAAGTATTCAACATTTGTTCTTTGATTGCCCCCAGCAAAATTTATTTAGCAGATTATTCCTGTTCCTTTCAATATTTTTCCTCCATTAAACTTTCTGTATATGTTCATTGAGTAGTTGGGGAAAATTGAGGCTAAATTAAACAATCTCATCTGGAGCGGGAAAAATATGTGCTATTTGTTGGGCACATTTTGGTTGGCTAGTAATGATGTTATCATTGACAAATCAGCAACACATTTAGTCATCTTTAGAGATACATACTGGAGCCGCTTTTGATCCCTCCTACAGAAGGAGGAGGATCACCACGTGTCGATGATGGCGTGCAACTCACTTATGTGGCCATGGTGATCTTCGCAAATAATGGTTGGCGGTTTGTAGTACATCTTTCTGGTGTATAATTAACAATGGAGGCCAACTTTGTTTTCTTAATACCGTGGACTGGTCATTTGTGTGAGATTCTAATAATGAACATATCAGTCGATGCAAAGGCTGAAATATTGATTAATATATTCTCTTTTCTAAAAACAAACAGCCAATCCATTTTCTAGCTTCATAACAGGTCTGCAGAAGCTAATAAAGATGAGTTGAGACTGCCATCAACGCGAATATTCAGCTCTCGATACGGCTTACAAGATGCACTTTCTTTTTTTCTTCTTTTTTTTTCTTTTTTTTTTGCTACTGACGTGCAAAAGTGAAGTGTTGAGTGTGTACACAGCAATGATGCACTAGGCATGACCTAAGGAAGCTCAAGTGGCAGCTCGATAACATGTGGACATGCAGCACAGAAGATAGCTAGGTTCATGCAACCTACTTTCAAACGCTGACTGTTGAAACTCCAGAATTGGTAGATGTAATTGCAAAGTGTATATACGTTCCGCTATTCGTGGTTGTTGCAATAATCCTGACTACTTCAACCGTGAAATGCTCCTGACCAGTGTCCTTAGTCTTAAAAGGTTGAGCTATTCGTGGTTGTTGCAATAATAATCCATGTCATCGAGATAAATGAAGCTCAACCGTGAACTGTTGCAATAACAGTTGGTGGTGGTCATGACATGGCCACCCAGCAGCAATGGGCTAGCTAGCATTCGCCTTGGATCGCTCCTACCTGCGATGCTCTTGGGCCTGGCTTCCTTTCTGACGCGATGAGGTGCTCGAAGTTCTTCGCTCACCATCCGCAGTTGCAAAACCTTGGAGCAACCCCCAGCCGAGAACGAGGAGGCAACGACCGCCATGCTTGTACTGTGGAAACTTATGCAAATGGAAATCATTGCATGGAGGGTGGACGGAGCTGTTGGCCCAAAGGGGAATGATTTCCAATAGTCTCAGCCCAACAAGGGTTCAAGGGTTACATATATATAGAGTTCAACATAAGGACATAAATGCAAATAGATAAAAATAGGGGGTGCTAAACATAGGCACCAACAACTACACTTGAGACTTAATCTTTCATTCTCCCCCTAAGTCTTGAGTGGTAGTTGAACCATCCCGATCCTAGACCGAAGCTCCTGAAACTTGACCTTTCCAAGTGGCTTGGTAAGAAAGTCAGCGAGCTGATCTTGGGTGTTGATGTAGTCGGCCTTGATTGCTTCCCTCCTCCAGGCAGCTCCTGATGAAGTGGTACTTGACCCGAATGTGCTTGCTGCGCTCGTGGAAGACGGGGTTCTTGGCCAAGGCAAGGGCAGACTTGCTGTCCACCCGAAGCTCCACTGCTTCGGCTTCTTGACCAAGGAGATCACCAAGCAGTCGTGCTAGCCAGAGTCCTTGGGTCGAAGCAGAGTTGGCGGCGATGTACTCGGCCTCACAGCTGGATTGGGCCACCACCTGCTGCTTGATCGACTGCCAGCTGACAAGGCACTTGTCGAGGAAGAAGAGCGTCCCGCTCGTGCTCTTGCTGTTGTTGATATCGCCGGCGTGGTCGCTATCGCTGTAGCCGATGAAGTGTGCCGCGCCGGGACACCTCGGGTAGTGTAGGCCGTAGTCGAGGGTGCCCGCCACATAGCGAACGATCCTCTTGATAGCCTGCATGTGCTCCTGTGTCGGTCGCTGCATGAATCGACTGACATACCCGACAGTGAATGCCAAGTCCGGCCGCGTGTGGACGAGGTAGCGAAGGCTCCCCACAAGGCGCCGGTACTGCGTGGCGTCGACCTCCTCAGCGGTGCTGTTGCGGCTCAGCTTCAGCCGCTCCTCCATGGGTGTGTGAGAGGGGTTGCAACCGGTGAGGCCGCCTAGCTCAACGATACGCTTGGCGTAGGCGGTCTGTCAAAGTGTGATGCCGGAGTCGTCCTGGTGCACCTCGATCCCCAAGTAGAAGGAGAGAGGCCCCAGGTCACTCATCTGGAAGGCGGTCTTCATCTCAGCCTTGAACGCCTCCACGTCAGCTTCCTTGGCTCCAGTGATGACCAAGTCGTCGACGTAGACGCCCACCAGCAGGGCACAACCTCCTCGGCCCCGCCGGTAGACGGCCGCCTCATGCGGGCTTTGCTCGAACCCCATCGCCCTGAGGGTGGAGTCCAGCTTGGTGTTCCATGCCCGCGGTGCCTATCGCAGGCCGTAGAGGGCCTTGCGCAGCCGCAGGACCTTGTGCTCCTGGCCGGGGATGACGAATCCCGGCGGCTGGTGCACGTAGACCTCCTCCTTCAAGTCGCCGTTGAGGAAGGCCGACTTGACGTCCATGTGGTGGACGCGCCATCCCTCCTGGGCTGCCAGCGCGAGGAGGAGACGCACGGACTCCATCCTTGCGACAGGTGCGAAGGCGTCGTCGTAGTCGATCCCCTCCTACTGGACAAACCCGCGCGCCACCAAGCGCGCCTTGTGCTTGATCACCGCCCCGGCCTCATCCTTCTTCAACTTGAAGACCCACTTCAAGGAGATATAGCGGTGGCCAGTGAGAAGATCCGCCAGCTCCCAGGTGTGGTTCTGCTCGACGGAGTCCATCTCCACCTTCATCGTGGCCCGCCAGGCCGCGTCCCTCTCTGCCTCAGCGAAGGAGCAGGGCTCGCTATTGCCGTGCGCTAGGTGCAGCTGCTCATCCGCACCATGCTGCACTAGTCCAGGTGCTGGCTGCTCGCTGAGGATGTTCTCCATGGTACGGTACCGCAGCGGCTTGTCGTCATGGTACGCGTCAATGCGGTCCTCGTCGTTGGAGAGCGGCGTGGCAAACTCCACTGGGTTCGGCTCGCTGTGGATCGAAACTGCCGGCGTCGAGCCTGGAGGCGTGGGTGCCGGTGTAGGGGTACGGGGCGAAGCCAGAGGAGTCGGTGCAGGAGGGCTTGGTGGAGGTGGTGGTGAGCCCGGAGACAAGGGAGGCACTCTCGGTGAAGGAGAGCTGCCCACTCCCCCGTCCCTCTCGAAGTAGACGTACTCGACGGTGAAGTCGCTGGTGGTCGAGGCCGCACCATCGTCCACCGCCTTGCCCCACGCCCAGCCTCACCCTTCGTCGAACACAACGTCACGTGCCACCCGCACGTGCTGTGTCGCAGGGTCAAGGATGCGATAGCCCTTCACGCCGTCTGCGTAGCCGATGAAGACCCCGGGCGTGCTCTGGTCGTCGAGCTTGCTGACGTGGCTGAGTTCCTTGACGAACGCCAGGCAACCGAAGACGCGGAGGTAGCCGACCGCCGGCTTGCGCCCATGCCAAGCCTCATATGGCGTCTTGCCATCGAGTGCCTTGGTGGGCGAGCGGTTGAGGAGGTGAACTGCCGTCATCACCGCCTCTCCCCAGTAGATCGCCAGCATGCCCCTGTGCTTGAGGAGGGCACGCGCCATGGCCACTAGGGGTGGGCACAAAAACCGATATCCAAACACCGAAATCAAAAAAACCGAGACCGAGACCGTAAAAACCAGAATTCCGGTCTTCGGGTAATTGTTTGGGTACTAGTCTTAGATAACCGAATTTTATTTTTCAATTTCGGGTAGCACCCTTGGGTACCCGAACTACCCAAAATACCCAAATTAGTATTATAAGTGTAGAATTTAGCACATAGACTCATGCAATGGTCACATTGTATCCTGTGTTACTCATTCGTCATATTAACATATTCATGTTTCTTCTAATTTATAATGGTAACTCATTATCAAGTTGATTGCATAGTGTATTTTAGGTATAATCAAGTTGATCTTTTTTCTTTTTCTGAAAATTAGTGCTAAATTTGGGTAGTTTGGGTATAACCAAAGACCGAACCGAAATTTAGGTACCCAAAGTTGTCGGGTACATAAATTTTTATTATCATTTCGGGTAGCAATTCTAGATAACCGAAAATTTAAAAGACCAAAAAAACCGGACCGAAACATCGGGTATGACCGAACGCCCACCCCTAATGGCCACGACCGTCTGGTTGCGGCCCTCAACGACGCCGTTCTGCTGCGGGGTGTACGGCGCGGAGAAGTGCCGCTGGATCCCCTCGTCGGCGCAGTACTCCGCGAACTCGGTCGCTGTTAACTCGCCGCCGTTGTCCGTGCGTAGCACCCGCAGCTTGCGGCCACACTCCATCTCCGCAGCAGCTTGAAGGTTCTTGATGGCGTCCGCCGCATCACCCTTGGCGTGGAGGAGGGCCGCCCACATGTAGCGGGAGACGTCGTCAACGAGGAGGAGGAAGTAGCTCCTGCCTCCTGGAGTAGCTGGCGTCACCGGCCCGCAGAGGTCGCCGTGCACGAGCTCAAGCCTCTCCTTGGCTCGAAAGCTCGACTGGCGAGGGAAGGGAAGTCGCCGCTGCTTCGTCAGCACGCAGGTGTCGCAGAGCTGCTCGACGTGGTCGATGCGCGGCAAGTCCCGCACCATCTCCTTGGCCCCGAGCTGCTTCAGGGCCTCAAAGTTGAGGTGCCCAAAGCGCTCGTGCCACCGCCATGCGTCGTCATCCCGCTGGGCTGCAAGACAGAGTGGCTGCGCCACGTCGACGTGGAGGACGTAGAGGCGGTTGCTCCCCCTGTTCACCTTCGCGAGAAGGCGGCCACAAGCGTCCCAGATACGCAGGAGGCCGTCCTCGATCTCCACACGTGAGCCGTTCTCATCCAGCTGTCCCAAGCTGATGATAGAGTTCCTCAGTGCGGGGATGTAGTAGACACCAGTGAGCAGCCGGTGCTCGCCAGTCTTGGCGACGAAGATGACAGAGAGGGCGCCCTCGATCTCCACAGCGGAGGCGTCCCTAAACTTGATGGAGCCTCGCACGCTGGTGTCCAGGTCGGAGAAGAACTCGCGTTGACCGGTCATGTGGTGGGTGGCTCCGGTGTCGAGATACCATTCGTCGATCTTCTCATCGCTCGAACCCTTCCCGAGGAAGGCGTGAGCGCGAGACTCGTCGAGGTGGAGGAGCGCAGCAGCCGGGCCGGGAGTGGAGTGAAGCTCGACACCCCCGTGCATGAGGAACAACGCCGGCTCGTTGTCGACCTGTGCCTGCGCGACGTGAGCCTGACCACCGCGCTTCGGCTGCCTGCAGTCCTTGGCCCAATGGCCCGACCTGCCATAGTTGTGGCAAGTGTCATCCCGTGTCGCCTTGCGCTCACCATCGCCTCCGCCCTCGGCACCACCGCGAGGGGGAAGGGCCTTGTCCTTCTTCTTGCGTGGGCGGTGTGCGCGACTGGAAGACGATCCCGAGGACTCCCCCTTCTTCCGCTCACCCTGCCGAGCACGCCACTGCTCCTCGATGAGAAGAAGCTTGCCTCCCGGAGTCGCCGACTCGACGGGAGGGCGGTCCTCACGGCTGTCGACGGCCTTGAGCCGCCCCGTCACCTCCTCGATCGTCAGCTCAGAGAGGTCCAGCAACGTCTCGATGGAGATGGCCATCTGCGTGTACTTCTTGTGGACGACTCGGAGAAACTTCTCGACAGCTTTCTCCACGTCGATGTCCTCGCCGCCGTACCGCGCCATCTGCTGCATCAGGCCGAAGAGGCGGAGGGAGAAGTCGTCGATGTCCTCGCCTGGCTTGAAAGCCAGACGGTCCCACTCCTTGCGGAGCTTCTGCAAGGTGGACTTGCGTGCACGATCGCTGCCGACCCGGCGATGGCGTCCCAAGCTTCCTTGGCGGTCTTCTTCTCCGCCAAGGTCGCCGCCAACTCCATCGGAACCGCACCGAGCAACGCCTCCAGCGCTCGCCGGTCCTCGTGGTCGTCGACGTCGCCGTACCGCACGGCCTCCCACATGTGCCGCGCCTGCAACTTCACCTTCATGACCGCACTCCACTCGGTGTAGTTGGTCTTGGTGAGCATCGGCCACTGCGTACTCCCACCGGTCTTCCGAATGACGACCGGCGAGCCTCGCCGTCCATGGCGAGGAGAGCCTCGCCGCCCATGGCGCTCATGGCGCTCACGGCGCCGCTCCGGGGAAGGAGAAGCACGTCGACGCCGTGGAGACGTCCGTGTGCCGCCGGTCCGGTCGTCGAGGTCGGAACCGGAGTCCTGGGCGCTCCGGCGCCCATCACGAACCCACCGCTCCACCTCCGTATCCCGGTCCTCCTCCCGTGCCGCCCTCCGGTTCTCCCGCTGCTCCAGCGCAGCGAGGGCCTCTCGGGCCTCCTCCGTCACTTGCCGCTGCACAGCAGCCGCAGCCGCCGCGGCCTGAGCCGCCGCTGCAGCCTGCCATTCCGCCTCCGCAGCGCGCGCAGCCGTCGCCTGCGCCGTCGCCAAGCGCACAGCACGCGCTGCCGCCTCCTCGCGCTCCTCCGCCTCCCTGTGAGCCGCAGTGGCCCCTCGCGCCTCCGCTGCGTCGCGCTCGGCGTCCGCCGCCTCGTCCGCCGCTTCCGCTGCGCGGCGCCGCGCGCTCGACCTTGCCGAGCCGTGGCTGCTCGCGCGCGAGGCGCGGGAGGGGGTGCACGCAACGCGTGGTGCCGCGCCGTCGCCGCCGGTGGCCATCGCCGCCGCGTCCGCCATGGATGCAGGGGAGGAGAGAGGAAGGGGAGTCGGGGAAGCCGCAGCAGCCACGTCGGGCCGGACTACTCAAGCCGACGCCGCGCCTAGCCTCTACGTCGTCGGGGTCCGGATCGAGGAAGAGAGCAGGTGCTCCGCGTCGCGCGTCCGAGCCAGGGAGGGGCGCGCGCGAGCCGCCGTCGGGAAGGGGCTCGATGCGCCGCCGCCACCTCTGTTCGCTCGAGCTCGGGGAGGAGCCGCCTCACGCGAAGGACGGGTCGGGCCCAAGATACAGCCGCGCCGCCTCTGCGTCCTGGATCGAGTACGGGCCCGCGAAGAGCCGCCGCGTCCGGATCGAGAGGAGCTGCGCGCCGCCGCCGTCTTCCAGGAAGAACGCGCGTGCGGGATTGGGGAAGATGGAGCAGTGGCAATTTTGTAAATTGGAGATACTGGGAACCCTAGCTCTTGATACCAATTGTTGGCCCAAAGGGGAATGATTTCCAATAGTCTCAGCCCAACAAGGGTTCAAGGGTTACATATATATATATAGAGTTCAACATAAGGACCTAAATGCAAATAGATAAAAATAGGGGGTGCTAAACATAGACACCAACAACTACACTTAAGACTTAATCTTTCAGGAGCCATTTGCTCTGAGGATCAAACCTGGAAAACGAGTTAATCCGAACGGCCGGTTCGTAAGCTAGCTGCTAGTAATGAACAAGGGATTCCGTTTTCACGGCAACAGTCTGTTATGTTACTCGTCGTGCTTGCTCTTGATCTTGAGAGCAAACGACAACTGTCTATTGGAATCAACATGTAAGAGACATGGGGGCAAACACAAAAGTGACAAAAGGCCTCAAATCAAGCAAGGACTCTAGGCCTCAAATAGACAAAAGAAAGGATGCTTCAGCGGCCCATGAAGAAAAAGGATCCACAAGCAAGAATGAAAGAAACGAAACATAAAGGAACGTTGCTTGACGCAGCTGGATTTGATTTCTAGCTGACAAACGTTTAGCAACTTCGGCTCATAATCGTCCCAGGTGTAGAAAAAATCTTTTCTGCTAGTCGGGCCGACCTGGCCTGCTAGCGTATTCGTCGGCTACTGGGCTGGGCGGCTTTACATACGAGCTTCTGCACACAGAGTTTCTCCGTATCGAATGGAGCAGCTCCTTGCGGGCCAAGAAACCCAAACCATTACCATTGGCGAGCGCGACGAGTCAATGACCGCGTCGTCAGACCGCACCCACCCGTTATATATATAGTACAATACAATTCACGGCGGCTATAGCAAAGCAACTCATCGGAACACAGAAACAGAAATCCCACCACTCCGATTGGCGCCATGGCGGGGCTGGATCAGGGGGCGAAGAAGCCCGTGCTCCCCGTGGCCGGGCGGCGGAACGTGCTGGTGACGAGCGCGCTGCCGTACGTGAACAACGTGCCGCACCTGGGCAACCTCGTCGGCTGCGTGCTCAGCGCCGACGCCTACGCGCGCTACTGCCGCCTCCGCGGCCACAACGTGCTCTTCGTCTGCGGCACCGACGAGTACGGCACCGCCACCGAGACCAGGGCCATGGAGGAAGGCTGCTCCCCTCGCGAGATTTGCGACAAGTAAGCTCAATCTACAAGCTTCCCAGGATTCCCGTAATCTTTGTCGCTGACAGTTCATATATGTGCCAAAACATACAGGTATCATGCAATTCACAAGGAGGTGTACGAGTGGTTCGACATCAGCTTCGACCACTTCGGCCGCACATCATCGCCGCAGCAGACGAAGATATGCCAAGACATATTCCAGAAATTGCTGGACAACAATTGGCTCTCAGAGAACACGATCCAACAGGTCGCTTACTTGTGCGGCAATTTTCATGCCCACGCTCTGTTTTTTTTTTCCTTACCAGTGCTGTTTCTTTCTATTAAACCACGTCATTATGTTTATACTTTGTAGCTCTACTGCAATTCGTGCCAAAGGTTCTTGGCTGACAGGTTCGTGGAGGGCTCCTGCCCAAAAGAAGGGTGCGGTTACGAATCCGCACGCGGTGATCAGTGCGAAAAATGCGGGAATTTGCTGAACTCAACTGAGCTGATTGATCCCAAGTGCAAGGCATGTGTTTCTCCGAATCATAATCGTCTCGAGTCCATTGGCGCGTGCCAATATTGGATTTATTCCTTACATGTGCTGCATTCTGGCCGTTCGGCAGGTTTGCGGGAGCACGCCCTGTGTCCGTGACACCGAACACCTGTTCCTCGAGCTACCTCTGTTGAAGCAGAAGCTGGAGGAGTACATCAATGAGACTTCTGGAACTGGATCCTGGAGCCAAAACGCCGTTCACGCCACGAATGCTTGGCTCAAGGAAGGGCTGAAGCCTCGCTGCATCACCAGGGACCTGAAATGGGGCGTCCCTGTTCCACTAGAGAAGTACAAGGATAAGGTCAGGCATTTGTTAAATAGGGAATAAAATTCTGGACCATGTATTATACGTATTTGCTTCAATAGCCATCCATTGACAGACAGCATATGAATGCGTCCAGGTGTTCTACGTCTGGTTTGATGCGCCAATTGGGTACATCTCCATAACGGCGTGCTACACGCCTGAGTGGGAGAAGTGGTGGAAGAACCCGGAGAACGTTGAGCTTTATCAGTTCATGGGAAAAGACAATGTTCCATTCCATACGGTAAGATTCTTTGGAAGACTCGCAGCTTCAAAAGAACCTTGCAACTTGCAAGGCTACATGTTTAAGAAGCTTCGAATATATGCTGTGTGTTTTTCCTTTCTTTTTCATTCCAAGGAATTCTTCGTTTATGCTTGTAATCATTTTTCAGGTCATGTTCCCATCTACGCTTCTTGGTACAGGTGAAAACTGGACTTTCATGAAGACAATCAGCGCTACTGAATATCTAAGCTATGAATCAGGTATCACCACTTATTGCTTTTGCCAGTTTGTTTCAAGCTAGTTTCCCCCACTTTTTTGAGCCTGGGCCCCTTTCTGAAAATATCATAATGTATCTACAGGAAAGTTCTCCAAAAATAAGGGAATTGGAGTATTTGGCAATGATGCAAAAGACACAAATATTCCTCCTGAAGTGTGGCGATACTACTTGCTTATCAACCGTCCTGAGGTTAGATTTCAGATTACTCAACAGATCTTGATGTATATCTTTTTCCAGGTATACATAACTAAGATGTTTGTATATTTCTTTATCTGAAATTTCAGGCATCAGATACACAATTCACTTGGACAGATTTACAAGCCAAGCTCAACAACGAGTTAGTAAACAATTTGGGAAACTTCATCAATCGAGTCCTAAGCTTCATTGCAAAACCAGAGGGTCTGTAGAAAAGAAGTCTTACTGCTTTGGATATCACCTTTCCTTAGTTCTCTGATTTCTTATGAAGCCCGTTTTTCTTGACATGCATCAGTCCTCTGTTTTGTCAACCCCTTGCGATCATCTAACTTATGATTGATGAATTGCTGTTGCAGGAGCTGGTTATGGTTGCATCATACCTGATGCACCAGATGCAGATTCACATCCAAAGACTCAGGACTTGGCAACAGATGTTGGTAGATTGGTTGAAGAATATATTGCTGCAATGGACAAGGTAACAAACTGATTTAGAAGAAAATGATTTGTGCTAGTCAATAATCTGTAATAGAACTGCATCTTAAACCTGAGGCTGCCATTAACAGGTAAAACTAAAACAAGGACTGAAGAATGCAATAGCCATTTCAACCAAGGGAAATGAATACCTGCAAGTAATGATTCCTTCCTTTTTTCAGGTTTTGTGTGCATTATATGTAACATCTTGAACCTAGGAACTTGCTAATTTTCTTCCTGGATATGCAGACAAGCAAGTTTTGGAAGCTTTACACAGAAGATCCTGTTACTTGTGCCACTGTGGTGAAGACATCCGTTGGACTTGTGTACCTTCTGACTTGTTTGCTGGAGCCTTTCATGCCATCCTTCACAAAACAAGTATGTCCCTGATTTTTCATGCAATGAAACAACAATTTACTTGTACTTGAACATATCTTTGTCCTGTAAATCTAAATACAAAAAATCATATTCAGGTCCTGCAACAGCTGAATCTATGTCCAGAAGAGCATTTATCATTTTCAGATGAAAAGAGAGAGAAAGCAAAAAGACCTTGGGATCTCATACCGTCAGGCCACAGAATAGGGAAACCGGCACCTTTGTTCAAGGGATTGGTATAATCTTGTGCACTTTTGTGTGTTCTTCATGTATCTTGCTACCTTAATTGTACACTTTTGAGTGTTCTTCATGTTTGTTGCTACCTCTGTTTCATTTATCTCGCCACTACTACATGCAGGAAAATGGTGCGGTGAACTCCTTCAAGGAATATTATGCAGGGAGTCAAGGCGAAAGATTGAGGGCTAACATTGCTGCTGCTAAACTGGAAGCCACGAAACTATCTGGCAAATGCTAAATGCATTTCATATGTTTATCAATGTGCAGCACTGAAAGGACATTTATTTTTGCATTTATTATGTAGAATATCTGAATAAAGTTACAGCAATGTGAGTAGCAATGAATGATCAGAATGTAGAATCAAACATTGTACGTGTTCAAAATCCATGCAGTAGAAGTGTATATAGTAGCATGCTTCGAGTAGAAACTGTGAGGTTCCTGGTCTGATGGCCAATTGACTTGTATATAGTTTATTCATATTTCCTTTGATGCCGCTACCTGGGAGGAATCTGGTGTGTGCACCCTATGGGTTCAAATCAACATTTTCAATCCAAAAGATTTAAGCTCTGTTTGTATCCTCTAGGCCTAAAGTTTAGTTGAGACTAAAGTTTAGGTGACTAAAGTTTACTCCATGCTTGTTTGGATCTAGAGCTAAACTTTAGCAACTAACAGATAGCAAAGTCACTTTTGCCCCTAAGGCTCCCTGGAACCAACTATAAAAGTGGAAAAGATAGGGGTAATTTGGTCTTTAGACATCTCTTATCCTGACTTTAGCCCACTTTAGCTAGGTCTGGGTGACTAGTGGACTGACTGATGAGTAGTTGGGCTAAAGTAAAAAGTTTTAGTTCCCACTTTAGTCCTCCTGTATGGATTGGATCCAAAAGGACTAAAATTTAGTCAGCTGAACTTTAGTCCATGGATCCAAATGGAGCCTTAGTAATACGGGAAATTACGGTGCATCTGAAACTACTTGAGAAAGATCCTTCTCAAATTTATAACTCTGCCAAATCATCTTGTTTTTCCTCTGAGCGACCAGTGTCTGGATTCTTGCCAAGTCCATGCAAGCTTTACTGGCCGAGCAAAGAAACATCAGGGGCTGATTCATAGGAGCAGCCAGCTAACTTCGTGAAGTATATTCCTTTTGGGTTTTGATGGTCCAGATAAAAAACTTGGCACTCTCTCATTTTTCGAACAATTGGCACTCTCTCATTGAGTCATAGATATGCACAGTACTTTTCTGTTTGTTCCTTATAATAATAATATGATGTGTATGCAAAAACGAGAGGCGAAGGTTTCACTGCTTTACAAGACGAGGTAACGAATATGATGCTATCCGTTTAGGTAATGGGGGTGCAGCAAGTGCCTTTTCCCATGTTTT
Source organism: Eragrostis curvula (assembly GCA_007726485.1). Classification (NCBI taxonomy): domain Eukaryota; kingdom Viridiplantae; phylum Streptophyta; class Magnoliopsida; order Poales; family Poaceae; genus Eragrostis; species Eragrostis curvula. Next base: position 29,735,310 of record CM017439.1, read on the forward strand.
TGGGAACATAACGTTTTGCCTATGCCACAAATGTTCAGGATAAGAAATTATTTTCCAGATTCAAAATTCATGATTGTGTTTAACGTGTTTTCCTTTAGGGTCCAGTTTGTAATTAAAATTTAAGTCCCAAAAGTACTCGACTCGGGGAAAAGACGGCCACCCTATAACTAATATGTAGGTAGTGAGAATCAACCCCAGGTTGGAACCCTATAACTAATAATGAATGCGACATGCAACATTATTTGGTTGGGAAGAAGCGTCCTAATTTCAGAAATCCCGCTCATAGGGGATATAATGAGTCATGTGATTCAGGAATAAAATTATAAAACTTCAAAATTTGTGTTTTGATGTTCTTTACCTCGGTAGTTGCGTTGCTAGTTGGTAGGAAAACCCAGGGTGGTGAGGTAAAGAAAATGTAAGCACATTGAAGATTTAAATTTCATGTTCTTCGATATCCAAAAATCTATTATTTGATACAAGCTTCCCATCAAGACAAAAGACGGAAATTTGGAAACTATCTAGCCTGATAATATAATGGGATTTAAGGAAAAGGAAAGAACAACAAATCAATCCAGAAATGCAAGAAGTTTCACTATGCAGATTTATATGCAGAAAATATTGCGCCAGTTAAACTTTATAGCGATCTTACCATTTGCGCATATGCATGCAAACTAAGGTGAGATATTTACCAGCAGACAGCAACTGTGATACAATACAGCTGCTTTTGAGAATGCAGCCTTTGCCTCCACATGCAGCAGTTACATCGTTATCTCCAAGGTGAGGAAGGGCTAACAGTATATAGCATAGTCAGAAAAACAAAAACTCCTAGGAACATCATAATGGAACAAAACAAGAAATAATGCATAATAGCGGATCAACCCGCGGAATGTGTAGCGTTTAATGAACCAAAATTAATCGCCGATATTATGGAGATTAGTCAAATTACAAGTCTGAGTAAGGGTAAAAACAGGATAAGTTTTCAGGAACTTTACAAGTAACACTGCTTGGTAACTTCAACATTCTTTTATAAAAGCTCACTCACAGATATGTAACAGTACCTTCTAACTATTGCAACTTGCAGGTTTCAAAAGGATAACAGGATTGCAGGTTTCAAAACAATAAAAAAAAATTAATTCACTGGTCAATTCATCACATGATTATTGCTGGAGGGCTGGCCAATTCATCACATGATTATGTTGTATTCAGTTGTGCAACACAACTGAACATGCTACTCCCTTCTATCATTTTCCGTGTTAGGACACCCTGCTTAGTATAAATTTGTACTACATGGCTTGTCCTAAATCCTATTGAAGAGTGAAAAAAATCCAAAGGTAGTATCATGCGGTGCTCAGTCAGCTGTTACAGCCTAAAAAATGCTACATCAAACCAGTTGCAGAAATGTCAAATATGCTTGCAGCATGCCTCACTCGTAACGTGTATGCAGTTCCAAAATAACACCAGTGTCTGCATGTGACCTATCCTTCTCAACAAATTCATGCACCACACCATTCTTGATGTTGCCACACTTTGCATACATATCAACTAGAGATGTGCCGAAAGGAACACTGAGAGAAAGCCTATGTGTGTCACTGTAACTGTGAGCCCATTTCTAGTACTCCAAGCTGCAAGCAAGCAGATAGGAGATTAACTGTGATATCATTAGGATCCACCTCTGACTCCTGCATCTCCTGACCATAGTATATGATGTTATTCTTAGGATATACTATTGTAAATACCCCGCTGGAACCCCTCCACATAACAACCAAAGTCACATCAGAAAAAGTTTATGTGCATTTGTTGCATATTTATTTATGAATTGTTCACCAATTCCCTTTAGCCTTCAATCCAAGGTCTGACCTTCGGATGTTTAGGCAAGCCTCCAATTCAGTGTTCACCTCTAATGCTAAAACAATGATGCTTGGACTGCCATCAGAAAGTGTGAAAAAAAATGTAATTGGCTTCAATATTAAAAACAAATATAGTTTATACAAGATTCCCATCAAAATGAAAATGATAAAAAATCTTGCCTGGTAATACTACGGGATTCAGGAAAAGGAAAGAACAACAAATCAATCCAAAAATGAAAGAAGTTGCACAATGCAGCTTTGTTTGCTGAAAATGTTACATCAGTTTAGACTAATATTGGCTTTTCGTTGCAGAAGCATCTACATACTAAGATGAGATTTACTGGCAGCAAGAAACTGCAACCCTCAACAATGCAAATGCTTTTGCCTCCATGCGCAGCAGTTACATCCTTAATCTGCACGGCAATGTGGATCTAACAGTATGCATCAGAGTCCGAAAACTGAACTCCTAAAGTATTACTCGATAATGGGACACACGATGAATAATGCAAACATTGTCTGACCATCTAATTAGCAGATTATCGTTATCACCTGTCAAGTGTGTAGTGTTTTATGAATCAAAATCAAAGCACTTGTACAATGGATATTAACCAAAATACAAGTCTGAATACGAACAAAATAAGTTTCAGGCAAGCTTTAAAAGTTTTACCTTATGAGTGGTGCTACTTGGTAACTTCTATACTCTTCTATCACCGCTCTGCAAAGATGATAACGAAAGGAATTGAGATAACATGCCCATTGGCTGGCTAACTCATCATACAAATCTACAGGAGCGCATGGAAATAAGAAAACAGGCAGAGGGGTACAGTTCAGAGCTTTAAAATCTTAAAACTCATGTGTGAGTTGTACAAATACCTTATAATTTCTGGAACTCTCACGTGCAGCTGTGATGGAAAATCACTTTTTGATCAACTTAGTGAGTTTCAAAGGACAAGAATTTTTAATCAGCATCAGAAAATTTGCTAACTCAAGCCCGTTGCATGGACAGCGGGTACGATACATCACATGGTTGAGTTGTGCAACACAATCGAACATACTATCTTGCAATGCTCAGAGTTGTACATTTGTAAACATCACATGACACCAGCTGCAGAAATGTCAAATGTGGTTGCAGTATGCCTCATTTGTAGTGTAATCTCATGTAAGCAGTCATAAATTGCACCAGTGTCCATGTGTGACTTATCCTTCACAATAAATTCATGAACCACACCATTCAGCTCGATACAACTACAACCAGGAACTTTTTCTACACCCAAATGTTTCATCATCACCCTTACTTTGTCAGCTTTCTTCCTCATGTTTGCCTCCGCATACATGCTAGCCAGTAGCACATAGATTCCACTATCACTCGGGTCAAGTTCTACCAATTTCATTGCTGCCTTTTCACCAAGGGTGATGTTTCCATGCATCCTACAAGCAAAGAAGAGAGCACCCCAAACTACTGCATCAGGATCCATAGGCATGCTATTTACTAGCTGCTCTGCTTCATCCAAATGCCCAGATCTGCCTAACAAGTCTATCATACATGAATAATGTTTCATTTTCCTCTCAAGGTGATATTTTGAGCTCATAAGGGAGAAAAATTCCCGCCCTTCTTCAACCAAACCGGCATGACAACATGCAGAAAGAACCCCTATAAATGTAATCTCATCAGGTTGCAATCCAAGTTCTATCATTCTCCAGAAGTGCTCTATGGCCTCATCTGCGTGTCCGTGATTTGCTAGACCACATATCATTGCTGTCCAAGTGAGAGCATTTTTCTCTGGGATTTCTTTGAAAACACAGATCGCCTTCTTGATGTTGCCACACTTGGCATACATGTCCACTAGAGATGTGCCAAGAGCAACAGTAAGCGAAAGCCTATGTCTGTCAATGTAATGGTGAACCCACATCCCCATTTCTAATGCTCCAAGCTGTGAGCAAGCAGATAAGAGATTAACCATGGTAATTTCATTAGGTTCTACCTTCGCCTCCTGCATCTCATGGAACAACGCAATAGCCTCCTTACCCTGCTTACACTGTACATACCCGGCCATCAGAGCATTCCATGGGAATGCATCCCTTTCAGGCATCTCATCAAATAGTTTCCTTGCGTCTTCCATCATCCCAAGCCTCGCGTGCCCCACAAGCATCGTAGTCCACGAAACAACTGTCTTTTTGTCGATCATTTCAAACACCAACTTTGCCAGCTCTAAACTGCCACATTTAACATACATATCCATCATCGCGTTCATCAACCTCACTGTGCACCTCACACAGTTGCCCTCCACATACGCATGCAGCCTCTTGCCGAGCTCCAGATCCTGCAGCTGCGCACATCCTGACACAGACCCTATCATTGTGACTTCATCAGGCCTCACCGATCCGTCCTCCACCATTCTCCAGAACACCTCCAGCGCCTCCCTTGGGAGCCCCCGCCGGACGTACCCACCAATTAGCGTGTTCCAAGAGACCACATCCCTTACAGGACTTTCATCGAACAGCCTACAAGCGTGCACCATAGACCCAGAGGCTGCCAGGAAATGTATCGCGGCGTTGACCACGAAGACGTCCGCCACGAACCCGAACCTGCGCACATGCCCGAGGACAGCGGCGCCGCTCGCCGGATCCCTCATGCGCGAGCAGGCCTTGAGCAGGAACGGGAACGTGAGGTGGTCGGGTCGCGCGGAGCCGGAGCGGAGGAGGGAACGGTAGAGCGGGAGGCAGCGGTCCAGGAGATGGCCGCGGTCGGCGCACAGTGAGAGCGCGCGGAGTGCGGCGTTGTAGGGTGCGGCGGACTCCGGCGGAGACGGGAGGGAGGCGAGGAGCGCGAGTGCGTGGAGGAGCGGGCGCGGGGAGAAGCGTGAAGCAGAATCGGAGAAGGAGAAGGCGGCGACGAGGCAAGAACCGAAGGGGAATGGGGACGGGGAGGAGAGAAGTCCGGAGACGAGGACGTGTGCGTGGAGCTGGAGAAGAAGGCGGAGCGGCGGCGGCTGGCCGGCGGTGAGAAGAGCCAGGAGGCGGGAAGGCGGAGGCGGAGGCGGAGGCATCGTTCGAGGAGACGTGGGGATACGCCCGAAGCACGGGCTCTGAAGTAGTACAGCAATTTGGCCCAGCCTAGGAACCGAAGCGAAACCATTTTGGCAGCGTCCGGTCCCTGTTTTCATCTGCCCCAATGGTTTGCGGCCCAAGCTAAATTCGAAGCCTTCGATTTATAAATGGAGATGGAGATGCAGTTCTTTTTTTTTTTTTTTAAGAAGAAGAAGAAGAAGAAGAAGAACTAGAAAACATTTCAATTATAAATTCGGTCATTTGTGTTGGTTTCCCTCTTATTTTACAGGGATCGATTATAGGTAGTTTACTCCCTTTTGTGCACGGTCTCCACAACATAACTTTGACTAATACTTTTTGCTATAAAAAATTATAAAATATATTTAAAGTGTTTTTGTGAAACCATATTTTAATATGAATCTACTAATATTATATTCACATTTCTAAACTTAACGCATAAAAAATATTCACAGCCAAGAGTATAAAAAATTTGACTTATGACAACATCAAAACGTTAAGAAATATGAAACGGAGGGAGTACATCTTATAACATTTGGATAGAAACCATCAATTATTTCCAGAATACAAAGGCATTTAGGTCTCTAAGTACCTGATACCCAAGAGGAAACACAGTTAAATCAAGAAATTCATGCGTAAGTTAGAGAAAAAGATACATAAGCAACAAAAAAAAGATTCAGGATATCAGTTCATTAGTAAAATTTCAATAAAATATGCTGCGTTAGGAAATATCTATGGAGCCTTTTAAAAAAAATTACAGTCACCTAATTTCTTTGTAAAAGAACATTTGTTCACCTAATTTACCATTTTGTTTCCGGAAATTTGCAAAGCTTCTCAAAAACATTTGTTCACCTATATTTGCTTTTGATAATTTGTATTCATTTTAAACGTCTTGTCAAAGTGAAGCTTTTTGGTGGAGTAATATAATGACGTATGATGCAAGCCTGTTTTGTGCATGTAAGTCAAGGTAACCTGGGTGTAAAATGACTAATCACATTGGAAACGATATGTGATACATATTTAAGGAAGGAAGCAAAAGTATAGTTGGCCTCGATGTTTTTTTTTTCGTGATTACACAGTACAACTCAGACACTCACAACGCACGTACACTCCCCCTATGAACGCACATAGGTAAACCCTACCCCTATGAGCACACTCACCCCTATGAGCCTCGCTGTCGACGGCCATGTCGTCTACCGCTGAAAACACAAAGCCGTTAAATTTTAGAAAATTCGTTCCCACGGGGAGTCGAACCCAAGACCTCAGAGGTGCTACTCGGGTGTCTTTAACCGTTAGGCCAAGACCCCTTTCACGGCCTTGATGTTTTTTTAGTAATGAACAACTATATGTGCATTGGTCGATGCAAAGTCTAAATATTGAAATATATTCTTTTAAAAAAAAATCATCTGTGTGCTTCTATCGAATGTTAGCAAGAATTAATTTCTTCAAAATCAAGCCGACTCGTTTGATCATCAAGGATGTGTATGCCGTCCTACGCAAAGGAAATTGCAAGTTTTGACTTTGGTTAAAGAAATAGGGTCCAAAGTTCAAACACATGATACACGAATGCGAAGTGCGTGCCTAGTTCACACCTGGACCAATCGATGGGTCGCTCGGGCAGCTAGCACGATCAATGACGGTGCGCACCGGCATATAGATCGCCGCTCCTCCACCGGTGTGCGGCGCCGCCTTCGATGCGCCGTCCAGTTTGGAGCAGTTGACCGCCGGGGTTCGGATGCATCAGCGTTCGTGCCCGCGACGGCTTCGTTATTCGGCGCGACCCCTGCCCGCGCAACAAAACCAGCGAGCCGCGTAAACCTGGGGATTAAACTAGGATCCCAACAGCTTTGGCCGCACCAATCTCCATGCCAGGATCGTCGAGCTCCAACACCCAGGCACGCGTCAGGTGAAGGACGTACTACGTGCTTACTGTTTGGAGATCAGCGCGAGTGCTTGCTCCGATGAAATTCATGCATGGGAAGCTTCCTGCATTTGGCACGCCCTAGACGGCTAGCTAGCTGGCTAGATTCCTCTAGACCTAAGAACTTGGTACCTTCATGGCTATATATATATATTTTTTTTGAGATGTTCATGGCTATATATAGTGCAAGTGTCGCGAGCCACATGCCGTGCCATCGCATCGATCAAGCAGCTGTGTTCACCTCCATCGTCTAGGGCTAGCACAGAGCTGTACGCACCAGCCTTAGCCGCATATAGCAAGCCACCGATCACGCCATGAAGCGATCGGAGGTTACCTCTGTGCTAGCTCTCCTCGCCGTCGCTGCCGCCATCGTGGTGGCGGCGGCGGACCTGTCGCCACCGGCGGGGTACACCACGAAGGAGGACGAAAACAGCTACTTCATCAAGCAGGTGGGCACGTTCGCAGTGAACGTGTACAAGATGGCGCACATGTGCCAGATGTACTACAAGTACACGGTGCAGTGCTGGTCCATGCCGGCCGGCGGCGGCGCCAACTACTACTGGATGGTGCTCACGGCCACCAACAGCACCGGCACCGCCGGCCAGTACGTCTCCAAGGTGTGGGGCGTCCCGGGGTCCGAGTCCAAGACGTGGAAGCTCCTCAGCTTCAACTGCACTAACTAGTAGTAGCTGAGATCGATCAATGCTGGCATGGTAAAATTGGTAGTCCTTTGCTGTCGTGCGCCGGGATTAGCTCGCGGCAAGGTAGTCCCTTGATTATTCTTTCCAGCATTGTGTTGTACTGTACTAGTTCATTTCTGAGGGCATCGCAATTATGTTGGTGTTATTATTCCGTGATATCTGATAACCTGGTGTAGCAAGTATCTTCAAATAATAATCACGTCTTTAATCTAGTGATAATATATTGGAAAACACTACACGTACGAAATTTCTGAGTACGAAGGAGATACGAAGGCAGTTATCGAGTGAAGTCGAGCCGCAATGCCCTTTATGTTTTAAATTTAATCGCATAATTAAGACTACCAGGCACCTACTGATGAACATGCTTCAAATCTTGACATTATTAAGGTCTATTTGGTGCATTTGTCGATTATATGAGCTGAAATTCTTGGCTCACTCTTCTCTGAGCGGTGCAATCCAATTGGGAACAATGTTTTTCGCCCCCCAAAAAAATTCAGCTTTGCTTGCATCTGTATCAAACATACGTATATGGGCGTATATATGATGCTAGATCCGCGTCACCGTGCGCAAGTAGCCGGCAGCTAGTTGAATAAAACGAGGAAGATGATCTGAACCAATACCGTGGTGCTTTAGGCCGAGATAACCAGACTTCGTACGGGCTTCGTAGACATATCTTCGTACGTGTAGCAGTGCCCTAATATATTTCCCGCACAACATGATGTTCTACTTGTAACTGAGACAGCAAATCAGCTGTGTCCCCGTGTGCGTGCGTCGCCACTTTTGGAGCCTGTAACCATAACCGATTCTGAACTTGGTTTCGTTAATGGAAACTATCTAGGGGATCCTCCATTCCATCTAAAAATTTATATATTCCGCAACTAACATGATGGCCTCTACAGTTGGGCGGCTAGATTGGTTTTTTTTTCTCATAACTCTCTAACAATATCATTGAGGTCAAGACACACACTAGTTTGGCTTCATTCTGTGGAACCTCCAAAAAAAATTAAGATTTTGCTAGGAGGCAATGAATAGAAAAGCTCTTTTTGCTGTAGCCGTATCCATTTTTTTTTAATGGAAAATGGAATTGCATTCCGTCCTCTGTGATATACGCACAACGCCTTTCGGCCTCTGCATAACCACACATAGCATAGTTTATTGCACAAATCGAAACAAAATGAGGAACCATGTTGAGAAGTGCCATGGTTCGCAATGATGATGAGTAATTGACATGGAAGTTGATTTGAGTTGGACATGAGTTTGGTTTGAAATGTGGGATTTTGAGGGTTGCATAAGCATGTGCATGATTATGTTTATGGCTAACCGGAGATGGTGAAGGTGTTGGGAAGAATGGAGGAGAAGGAAAATTGTGTTTGCTTGTTTCGTGATGTGTAGGTCAATGGAGTCAACTTGATGGTCAACGGCGGGAGGATCGGGACCAAGCGGGGACTTGGGGCAGGACGATCGAGAGGCCGGGTGAGGTCAAGCGTGATCCACACCGTACATGTGGAGAGGACAAGAAGCACGGACGGTTTCGCGGTTTGGCCTCAAAACCGGCGGTGGATGGTTTCCCGGTGTGGGCCTCAAAACCGGCGGTGGACGGTTTCCCGGTTTGGGCCTCAAAACCGGCGGTGGCGGATGGTGGTGCACGTGACACCATCGCGAAGGTTGCGTCGAGGCGAAGCAAAGACGTGAAGGGCCCGATGGCGTTCGGGCGAAGGAGAAAAAGTCGGACAACTTTGCCCCTTGTGGTAAATAGGAGTATGTGTTGAGTGGAGGGCATTTTGGTCATTCCGAAATGTCTATAGATAGGGAGATGGCTGGTTGGAGAGGTGAGCCTCTTCCACCAAGTCAAGAGTTAGGTTTCATTTTGAGAGCTAGGAGGAGCTTCAAGGGAGAGAGGAGAGGAGAGGTTGTGTGAGAGACAACTTTTGTTCTTCCAAAGAGTGGGAGGATGAGGGCGGTTTCCTAGCCTTGTATCCATGTAAGTGGCTACCTTGAATCAATGAAATTGGATTCATTTTCGTGGTCAAGTTGTTCCTCATCCTCTAGATCCCGAATTTCTCTTTTTCCCTATTTTCGGAGGTATTTTCGTGGGATTTTCGATTCCTCTTGTGTGACGTGTTTTGGGACGGATTTGTTGGGGGATCTTGATGCTATGACATGCTAGAACAATCCTCTATGGATACTTGACCAAATCCTAGGCACGAGCACCTTCGATTTCATGAATTTGTGAAGTTTCACTCAAACCCTAGGTTCGTCGGTAGAATCCAAAATTCGTGGGGATTTCTTGGTCTTTTGGTATGGATCATTTTGGATGAGGTTCACCATCTCACCGTGAAGCTATGGTTCAAATTTTGTGAATTTTGGAGGTCGTTTGATTGGATTTCGAATTTTGGAGCTCCCGTTCTCGAGTTCTTTCGCGTGCTGTCCTGACACTGCCGGAGTATCCGACAGTCTGCCGGTGTATCCGATGGGGGTTCTCTGAGTGACCCCGGAGTATCCGATAGTCTGCCGGAGTATCCGATGGGGGTTCTCTGAGTGACCCCGGAGTATCCGACAAGTTACCGGAATATCCGATGGAAAGTTTCTGTTATGATTTTTCCAGATCATCTTTTTGAGTGTATCTTTGCTTGATTTGCTTCCTCAAGTGTTTCTATCCCTTCCACAATCATTCCTAGGGTCAACACATTACGTCCCACGTGTGTGTGTAATCTTGGTGGTTGTTCTTGAGGTGGTTTGGGACATAGGCCAAGTTCTTTGCAAGAATTTTTATTGGCTCCCATTCACCCCCCCCTCTGGTCGCCTTCTCGGTCCTTCAATTGGTATCAGAGCCGGTTTGATCACGTGTTGGCTTTAACCGGCTTTGTGATTCGAAGGCGACATGGAGAAAGGTGCGATCAAGCTTGTGCTCTTCAATGGGGAACACTTTCCCTATTGGAAGTCTCGCACAAAGGCGTATCTCTTGAGCCAAGGTTATCCCATATGGAACATCGTCGAAACAAACTACGTGATCCCCGAGAACATGGAGGCGGCCCAAGCGGGTCAGGTAACACTCTTTGATAACAACTCTAAAGTTGTCAATATCTTGTTATCTGCTCTTCGTAGGAATGAGTACGATCGTGTGTCTCATCTTAATACCGCTCATGCTATATGGCAGACTCTTTGCACGTACCATGAGGGTACCAATCAAGTTAAGTCTATGCGTAAGGACTCTTACAATAAGCAATACCAAACCTTTGCTCAAAATCCTGGAGAATCTCTAGATGCCACATTTGCTAGATTTGAGGCCATCGTTTGCAATCTTAGAGCTTGTGGTAATCTTGCTTACACCGATAATGAAAGAGCTAAACAATTGCTTTACTCTCTTGATGAAAATGTTTGGGGTGTGAAGATCTCCGCTTTGGAGGAAATTCCGGATTTCAACACCCTCAATTGTGAGCAATTGTATAGCAAGTTGAAGTCACATAAGCTTGCTAGGAAATCTAGGCCCAATCATGGTGCCTCCTCTAGCATGGCTTTGGTTTCTAGTTCACGTGATAATGCTTTGAATGGAACTAACCCCTCACATAACAAGTCTTCTTTGGAGTTTGCCTTGTCTTCTTTGGTTGCAGCTTCCGATGAACAGATGGAGTCCATACCCGAAGAGGATCTTGCTTTGCTTACAAGAAAGTTCAAGAGGTTCTACAACAACCGAAGGGAGAGATGTGGTGGTCACTCACGCGGCTGCTACGAGTGTGGTGATCCATGACACTTCATCGCCGATTGCCCCAAGCGGAAGAAGAAGTTCGACCACCACGACAACAACGACGATGAACACAAGAAGAAGAACCACTTCTCCAAGAAAGGCAAGACCTCCAAGAAGATGGTCAAGGCGATGGCAAGGGCATTTGTTGCCTCGCTAAGCGACGTCGACTTCTCTTCAAGCGACGACATCTCAAGTGCGGAGGAGGAGACGGAGAAGCCAAAGGACAAGAAGAAGAGCACCGACTTCACCGGGCTTTGCTTCATGGCCAAGGAGGATGCTTCATACGACTCCGACACAAGCAAGGTATCATAATCTCGAGAAGAACTTTGCTCTCAAATTGATTACTTAGGTGAGGTTCTAGTGAAGCAAGATAAGAAACTTTGTGATGCCATACGTGAGAACCGAAACCTCAAGTCTAGACTAGAAAGTGCTCATATTGAACTTGCTTCCCTTAAGTCTAAGATTGATGATGAGATTGTGGTTGAGTGTGAGTCTTGTCAAGTTGTGATGAATGATCTAGCTTCTAGGGAGGGTGTGCATGCTCAAGTTGCCGGTCAACTTGAGAGTGCCAAGAAGGAGCTTGAAGAGCTCAAAGCTAGACCAACTCTCTTGGGTGCTTGCAAGAATTGCCCTAAGCTTTCTCGTGACTTGGATAGTCAATTTTCCAAGGTCAAAGAGCTAGAGGCTAAATTGCAAATTGGTTCACGTGCCACACCACCACCTTGCATTGTGTGTGCTTCTCTTAAGAAAACGTTGGTCATAACCCAAGATGAGAACCAAAAGCTAGCCCAAGAAAATGAGTATCTCACAACTCGTCTCACAAGAACCAAAATGAGTGAAGAAATGATAGAGAGTGACTTGACAAGGGTTAAGGGAGGTTCTTCTTCCGGATTGGGTTTGGGTTTTGAGAGGTGTGAAAAAGGAAGTGAGAATGTGGGTAAGTTTGTACCAAGCTCCAACATCCAAGATGAAAGTGAGAAACTTAAGCCCACCGACACCTACTACCCATCAAACCCAAAGCCGGCCTTCAACCCCAAGGAAGTCAAGAAGCAACAACAACAAGCCAAACCACCTACACAACCAAAACCTAATCCCCAGAATGTTTACACTTGCATGTTTTGTGGTCGGGGTGGTCACTTGGATGAGTTTTGCTTTGGGAGAAAAAGGGTTGAAAGAAGGCAAGCTGAGTTGGCTAGGAATGCAATCCATCATTCTTATGTCAACTATTCGCCTCATCGTGGACATGGTCATCCTCCATATGACTTTGGTTCACGGAACAATGGATTTGTATCACAACGCTTTGATGGCTCACGTTTTCCCCATCGTGGTGTTCGTCCCCAGCGTGGGTATGGTTATCGCTCATATGACCATTATCCCCGTGACACGAGGTTTGAGTTTGGACGCTTTGACGGTCCACGTCGTACCTATCGTGGTACTCGTCCTGTGCGGTCCAATGATGAAGTGCATAGAACTGTTTTACTTCTACAGGTCGTGTGGTGAGGTGCTGGATTCCTAAGAGTTTTCTTTCTAACCCCAGCATTAAGCCCTCGATCTCTCTTTCTCGTTCCATGTAGGTGACAGATGGAGGCTTGGAGGACAAGTGGTTGATGGACTCCGGGTGTTCGCGCCACATGACCGGAGACACTAGATGGTTTTCCAGCCTCACCCCCGTGAAGCAAGTTGACTATGTAACTTTCGGGGACAACAAGAAAGGAAAGGTAAAGGCCGTGGGCGCAATCAAGATAAATGATTCTTTCACACTTAAAGAAGTAGCTTTGGTTGAGCATCTCAAGTACAATTTGTTGTCTGTTTCTCAATAGCTTGATGATGGTCATGAAGTGCGCTTTAAGAGGAATGCCTCTCGTGTTCTTGATTCTAGTGGTTCTTTGGTTTGCAACATTTCTCGTGTTGAGAGAGTCTTTCGAGCTGACTTTTCAATTTCTCATGGCTCTCACAAGTGTTTGATTGCTCAACCTTCTTCCGATCTTTGGATTTGGCATAGGAGACTAGGTCACATGAGTTTTGATTTGCTTTGTTGCTTGAGTGGCTTAGGTTTGATCCGAGGATTGCCAAAGCTCAAGTTTGAGAAAAATCTTGTGTGTGCTCCTTGTCGTCATGGGAAAATGGTTGCTGCTTCTCATCCACCAATCAATTTGGTGATGACTGAGCGTCCTGGGGAATTGCTTCACATGGACACCGTTGGTCCTTCCCGGGGTTCACTCGGCGGGTGGGAAGTGGTATGTTCTTGTCATTGTTGATGACTTTTCTCGCTATTCATGGGTCTCTTCTCGAGAGCAAGGATGAAGTGTTTCAACACTTTCGGAGCTTAGCTTTGAGGTTGTTCAAGGAACTCCCCGGTGCATTACGAGCCATTCGTAGTGATAATGGCACCGAGTTCAAGAACTCCTCCTTTGATGCTTTTTGTCTTGAGCATGGCTTGGAGCATCAATTTTCTGCACCTCGCGTTCCTCAACAAAATGGCATTGTTGAAAGAAAGAATAGAACCTTAGTTGAGATGGCCCGGACGATGCTTGATGAGCATAGGACTCCGAGGCGGTTCTGGGCTGAAGCCATTAGCACTGCTTGCTATGTTTCTAATTGGGTTTTCTTGCGCTCAATTCTTAATGTGACTTCTTATGAACTACGCTTTGGGAGGAAGCCAAGTGTTTCTCATTTGCGTGCTTTCGGTTGCAAGTGTTTTATCCTCAAGCGTGGTAATTTAGATAAGTTTAAGCCAAGATCTTCTGATGGTATCTTTCTTGGTTACACTCCACATGGTCATGCATATAGGGTCTTGAACTTGGAAACTAACACCATCGTGGAACCCTGCGATGTAACCTTTGATGAGTCAATTTCTTGTGGAAGTGGTGTTGTTGAAACTGCAGGTGACAGAGAAATGGAGGAAAGCATCTTTGTAGAAGGTGACCTACCGGCTCTAGATAAAGATGAGGAAGAACCACTACTTCCTGCTACTTCACCTCCTCCTGAGCCGGCCCCTGCTTCCACTACTCCAGCAGAGGATCTCGAGGCTTCTACATCCTCTTCGGCTGCTGTCGAGCCAGCCCCATCTGTTGTTGAGGGGGAGATCCACTCCGAGAGAGAGGCCCCTCGACACATTCAACGCCGACATCCTCCCCAACAAATGATCGGTAATCTCAATGAGAGGACTACAAGGTCAAGGTCTGCACATCTCTCATGCTTTACAAACTCTGCATTTGTTGCCTCCTTTGAACCCCGAGATGTTGGACACGCTCTTTCTGATTCCGATTGGATCAATGCCATGCACGATGAGCTAGAGAACTTTGAGAGAAACAAAGTTTGGACCCTTGTTGAGCCTTCTCCCAATGTGAATGTCATAGGAACCAAATGGGTTTTCAAAAACAAACAGAGTGAGGATGGTCTAGTTGTGTGAAACAAAGCTAGGCTTGTGGCTCAAGGTTTTAGCCAAGTGGAGGGCTTAGACTTTGGTGAAACCTTTGCTCCGGTAGCGCGTCTAGAAGCCATTAGGATCTAGCTTGCCTTTGCTGCGTCTAAGGGCTTTAAGTTATACCAATTGGACGTCAAAAGCGCTTTCCTAAACGGCTACATAGAGGAAGAGGTTTATGTCAAACAACCACCGGGCTTTGAACACCCCAAGTATCCTAACTGAGTGTACAAGCTTCAGAAGGCTTTGTACGGGCTAAAGCAAGTGCCTAGGGCTTGGTATGCTAGGCTTAAGACCTTCTTGCTAGAGCGCGGATTTGTGACGGGGTGTGTTGACAAAACGTTGTTTACCCTCAAGCATGGCAATGATTTCCTAATGGTTCAGATATACGTGGATGATATCATCTTTGGTGGTTCCTCTCATGCTCTTGTGTCTAAGTTTCAGGCAATGATGGAAAGTGAATTCATGATGTCGATGATGGGTGAGCTAACCTACTTCCTTGGTCTCCAAATCAAGCAATGCAAGGAAGGTACATTCGTCCACCAAACAAAGTACACCAAGGACCTCATGAAGAAGTTCAACATGTCCGATGCGAAGCCAATGTCGATACCAATGGCCACTACGACCGTGCTTGATCCGGATGAAGATGGTGAGGCCGTGGACCAAAGGGAGTACCGGAGCATGATCGGCTCCCTCTTGTACCTGACGGCGACAAGACCCGACATACACTTTGCGGTGTGTCTTTGTGCTCGCTTCCAATCTTCACCAAGGATCTCTCATCGTCAAGTGGTGAAGCGCATCTTCAGGTATCTCAAGTATACCCTTGAATTCGGTCTTTGGTATTCTGCATCATCTTCTCTTGCTCTTTGTGGTTATTCGGATGCGGATTTTGCTAGGTGTCGAGTTAATAGGAAGAGCACTTCGGGTACTTGCCATTTCTTGTGTACTTCTCTTGTTTGTTGGTCTTGTCGCAAGCAATCTAGTGTAGCCCAATCCACAACCGAAGCCGAGTATGTTGCTGCCGCTAGTTGTTGCTCACAAATTCTATGGATGATCTTTACCTTGAGAGACTATGGGTTGAGTTACAAGAGCGTTCCACTCATGTGTGATAACTCTAGTGCCATTTGCCTATCCAAGAACCCTGTCCAACACGGTAAAGTCAAACACATCAATGTGAGATTTCACTTCTTGAGAGACCATGTGGAGAAGGGTGACATAGAGCTCAAATACATACACCGATAACCAATTGGCCGACATTTTCACCAATCCCCTAGATGCTTCGAGATTTGCTTTTCTTCGGGGGGAGCTTGGTGTTTGCCATCCCTATGGCATCATTTGAGGGGGAGTTGATGTTCTTGTACATATGTATCTTACTTTTATTACTTTGCCTCTCATCATGTAAGATATGCATCTTGTAACATATGCATTTTTAGATAAGCTTCACCTCTAATGCCTTCTTGTATTTCTTGTTGCTATGGTTGAGTTTGAGCTATGTTGTGTGATTGTAGTAGCAAACTCTATAAACTTAGGCTTTTCTAGATGGCTTGGCATAGTTGCATTTTGAGCTCTCATGCTAAACTCAAAGGTGAAAATTGGCAATTTGTGAATCTTATGATCTATGCATGCCATTGTCTTGTTTACCACATGTATACTTGCTTCTATACTTGTCAATACTTGCATTAAGGCTAGCTTAGAAAATATCTTGGCTTCGGCAACTTGTGTTTGGGGGTTGGTCTTTGCAAATGTTTAGCTCATGATGGGACTTTGGGGGAACAAATGTTCCTTTTGCCAAAAGGCATGCTCTCTTTTGCTCTTGTGTTTAATTTCTAAAATCAATTTGATCTTTTGTGCTTAATGCTAACAATCCAATACGGTGCCTTGATGCCTCGGGGTGTTTGCCGTACCCAGTCGTGCGACCCTCCGCTTGGATAAGAGGTTACTTGAGGATCAAAAATAAAAGACAAGCAAAAGCTTGCAATCTTCACTTGATCAAATTGAGTCTTTGTTGCATATGTGAGCGTTTGTCAAGCACTTCTTTCCGAATGCTTGTTGCTTGAGTTGAGATTACCACTAGCTAGTGTTCATGGATTCACTCAATACTTGTTTTGCCTTGGATAGCGGTAATTACACATGTGGTGGCAGCTTTCATCTTGATATAGCAAGTTTGAATCTATCTTGAGTAATTTAATCTTCTTGCTTAGCTTGCTTAGCTCTTTGCCTTTATGTCATGCTCTCTATTACGGCCTTTGTGTGATTGTGCGTTCATGCTTTTACACTTCAATGCTCTATGTTTGATCCATAGCAATGAAAAATGCTCGTTGGCATAATTGTTGAAGCTTTGGTAGTTTGCATCCTCATGCATTGTATTTTTGGCTCTCTTGTATTCTTGATGAGTTCATTGCCAAAGGGGGAGAGATTTCATAGGAAGTCATGCACAATAATGTCAAAATCCCAAATGTTAAGAAAATGACACCTAGAGAACAACTTTTGCATTGCATGAGAAGTACCACAATTTGTGGGGGAGCATTTCATCAAGTCATCAAGTTTGTCTTTTTCTTGAGTCTTTTGTGATCTTCGCGACAATGAGTCGCTTTCTTTGCCAACACTTGGCTTTCGTGATCTTTTGCTACTAGATGGTCATTTTCTACCTTTTCTTGGTTTTGACCATTTAAGTGAGCTTTGTTGGTTTTGCATTTCAAGTTTGAATTCGTGTGCTTTGGTGTTGTTGTCAATGTACTCATCAAGGGGGAGATTGAGGAACCATGTTGAAAAGTGCCATGGTTCGCAATGATGATGAGTAATTGACATGGAAGTTGATTTGAGTTGGACATGAGTTTGGTTTGAAATGTGGGATTTTGAGGGTTGCATAAGCATGTGCATGATTATGTTTATGGCTAACCGGAGATGGTGAAGGTGTTGGGAAGAATGGAGGAGAAGGAAAATTGTGTTTGCTTGTCTCATGATGTGTAGGTCAATGGAGTCAACTTGATGATCAACGGCGGGAGGATCGGGACCAAGCGGGGACTTGGGGCCGGACGATCGAGAGGCCGGGTGAGGTCATGGGTGATCCACACTGTACACGTGGAGAGGACAAGAAGCACGGACGGTTTCGCGGTTTGGCCTCAAAACCGGTGGTGGATGGTTTCCCGGTTTGGGCCTCAAAACCGGCGGTGGACGGTTTCCCGGTTTGGGCCTCAAAACCGGCGGTGGCGGATGATGGTGAACGTGGCACCATCACGAAGGTTGCGTCGAGGCGAACCAAATACGTGAAGGGCCCGATGGCGTTCGGGCGAAGGAGAAAAAGTCGGACGACTTTGCCCCTTGTGGTAAATAGGAGTATGTGTTGGGTGGAGGGCATTTTGGTCATTCCGAAATGTCTATAGATAGGGAGATGGCTGGTTGGAGAGGTGAGCCTCTTCCACCAAGTCAAGAGTTAGGTTTCATTTTGAGAGCTAGGAGGAGCTTCAAGGGAGAGAGGAGAGGAGAGGTTGTGTGAGAGACAACTTTTGTTCTTCCAAAGAGTGGGAGGATGAGGGCGGTTTCCTAGCCTTGTATCCATGTAAGTGGCTACCTTGGATCAATGAAATGAGATTCATTTTCGTGGTCAAGTTGTTCCTCATCCTCTAGATCCTGAATTTCTCTTTTTCCCTATTTTCGGAGGTATTTTCGTGGGATTTTCGATTCCTCTTGTGTGACGTGTTTTGGGACGGATTTGTTGGGGGATCTTGGTGCTATGACATGCTAGAACAATCCTCTATGGATACTTGACCAAATCCTAGGCACGAGCACCTTCGATTTCATGAATTTGTGAAGTTTCACTCAAACCCTAGGTTCGTCGGTAGAATCCAAAATTCGTGGGGATTTCTTGGTCTTTTGGTATGGATCCTTTTGGATGAGGTTCACCATCTCACCGTGAAGCTATGGTTCAAATTTCGTGAATTTTGGAGGTCGTTTGATTGGATTTCGAATTTTGGAGCTCCCGTTCTCGAGTTCTTTCGCGTGCTGTCCTAACACTGCCGGAGTATCCGACATTCTGCCGGAGTATCCGATGGGGGTTCTCTGAGTGATCCCGGAGGATCCGACAGTCTGCCGGAGTATCCGATGGGGGTTCTCTGAGTGACCCCGGAGTATCCGACAAGTTACCGGAATATCCGATGGGAAGTTTCTGTTATGATTTTTCCAGATCATCTTTTTGAGTGTATCTTTGCTTGATTTACTTCCTCAAGTGTTTCTGTCCCTTCCACAATCATTCCTAGGGTCAACACATTACGTCCCATGTGTGTGTGTGATCTTGGTGGTTGTTCTTGAGGTGGTTTGGGACATAGGCCAAGTTCTTTGCAAGAATTTTTATTGGCTCCCATTCACCCCCCCCCCCCCTCTGGTCGCCTTCTCGGTCCTTCAGAAAATTAGAAAATTTTAGTACATGAATATCACTACTAAATGTCGCCTACTCCTGTGTCTATTGATTTCACTCGTCGCCATCATGTGATGAGGACATCACTACTGTGGATACAAATGATACTCGTTCATTTACTAGAGCTCGCGCACGACAACTAAATTTAGAGGTGAGCTCGTTCCTAAACACTTCTTTACATATGAATTTTGAGAATAGAGAAGACCACGAGAAGATCATGGAGAGGACCAGGAGATGTTGGGAGAGGCATTTGGAGGCGGAGGAGATCAGCAAGGGCGCCCAAGACAAGTTGGAGGCCCAAGTCAAGTCGGCTTCGAGTCAGTTTCGGAATCCAGGAGCAGTCTGCACTAAAACGGTCGCCCAGATTGTATACGGGCTCGGTTCTGGACGTTCTACATATGGACAGAAAGATAATTTGATATCCTTTCCAATGGCTCCGGACTCATGCCAAAATTCATCGGGAGTCAATGGGAATCGTCGAAACAAGTGGACGTTCAGAATCTGTCTCGATGCTATGCCACCGTAATTTGGCCTTTGGGCTTTGTATCTAGGGGTGGGTACAAAACCCGAGCCTGAACCCCGAACCCGAGAAAACCTGAGCCCAAACTCGAAATGCCCGAAACCCAAAAATTCGGGTGTTATTTCGGGTTGTAATTATGGAAACCCGAAATTTATTTAGGAAAATCGGGTTCCCGGCCCCAGTACCCGAATAACCCGAGCAGCCCGAAATTGCAGCAGCCCATCAGAGTTTTTACTACTTTCAGCCCAGTCTAGGTCCTTCATTAGGCTAGCATACAAACATGGGCCTTCCAAATATTCAGCCCAGACGCAAGCATAACCCAAGCCGCACGCTGCCCCAATCGTCGTCTTCGTTCTCCCTTTCGGGATCACGCATCGAGTTGTAGCCGTCAGGGTCGCTACCACCACTGCTAGCGCACGTGCCCTGCCTTTGCCCCGCCTCCTCTCCCTTCAGATTCCATCGACCTCGCTTGGTGCCTGGTGCGATGGCGCCCCGCAGCTACCTTCCTGCACGCCGTCGTCGGGTCGCCCATCTGCATACCTCCACGGCTCCGTCACTGGGGCTCCATGGCCGTCGCCATCTCTTTCATGCCCTCGTCGCGTGACGAAGCCGCCGCCACCGGAGCGGATGCTCCTCCACTAGCGACGGAGCATGACCCAGCGGATGCTCCCCCCGCCTCCTACCACAGCTGAAGCTTTTAGTCGGGTAAATCGGGAGTACCCGAACCCGGACCCGAAACAGCGGGTACCCGAAATGTCGGGTTCTTCTTTTTTTGGGGGAATTTCAGGTGTTATTTCTTAGAACCCGAAATTTTGATAACCCGAACTACCCGACCCGAATTTTTAGGTAAACCCGAACGCCCATCCCTATCGTGTTGGAGTCCATTAGGGACGCGTCTAGGGGTTTTGCACGCCCCTAACCCCTATATTATCAGTAGCCGCCGCCCAAGTTAGGGTTGGGTTTTGCTTAGATTATTCTGTCAAGAACAGTTTCGCCGTTCATCGGTTTGTGAGACCCCAACTTGTGATCTTAATTCAGATTTCAGTAATTTGGTTGCATTCTTCTGTGTTCTTGCTTGTGTTCTTCGATTCGCAAGCAAAGATAAGCCTTCTTGGCGAGGTCGACCGTGCATCGCCGGTCGATAACCTGAGGAGACGTGGTGCTGCGATTGCGGGGTTTAGAGCGTGTTGTTCTGAAGCCGGATCGACGTGTGTCAAGTCTCCACCAAATCGAGAGTTATCAGAACCTTTCGGAAGATCGGGAACCCTAGTTCACATCATCATGAATGTTCCTCAGGTTGTCGTCGAGGGAGGGAATGAGACGGAACGAGCTTGTAGCCGTATCCATGTGTTAAGAAAGGCAGGAGTCTATTGTAAGATGGACATTACTTGACAGCTACTCCAATTCTAGATCATTTCTAAACGAACACAATCTCTTTTTTCCTAGTTTAAATGACTTTCCTATCTGACCAAACATTTAGTTCCTAACTGACTCGATCAAGATCTTAGCCATTTTGTAACGTGACGCGCAACAGTTTGGCCCACATGGAAGCGGCCCATCCTTTCTTCTTCACCGTTCCTTCTTCCTCGAACGTTGGGCTGAACCGAGCTCTTATCATGCCGGCCAGATTCAAGCAACTCAGCGCTGCTTCCTGCCTACCAAGCTTGGTCCCACGCGCTCCTCAAGCTCCAGGAATATGTCACTGGCCTGGAGCTGCCGCTCGAACCATGTGATGGTCGTGTTCGCATCTAAAGACCCCAGAATGAGGCCACATCCATGCTACTAACAACTGCAAGTTGTTATCGTGGGCGCAATGTCCTGTGCTAGCAACAACTATACATGATTTGAGTCAGTGCTTGAAGCCATAGCACATTGCAGCAGCGATGAAGACAAGAGAGGAGAAAGAAATAAAGATGTGTCAAATTCGTGCATATGCCTCAAACGGATTTTTTTGTTCAAATAATAAGTATCACATATACAAATTTATCAATAATTATATTGAATTCTCAACTAAGTTCAATGGTGGAGTGGTCTAAACCATCTTACTCCAAGTCTCAACAGTGGGGGAGATTCGCCGAGGAGGCATATTGATTTGAAATGGAAACCACTCCGCGTTTTACGGAGGCGATTAGTGAGGCGATTATGAGCGTGACCACGATTCCTTCCTAGTCTCATCTCGCCGGCGAGATCTAGAACGCTACGCCGTCGGCTACTCCGGCCATGGCGTCCCTGCCCCGTCGACGATGACTAGCTTGTCGACGGCCACCCGCAAATCGTCGGTTAGCCGTTCCGGCGCCGGCGACCACTCAAAATCCTATTTCCCCATAGGGCTAAGCACCGCTTAGGACCTAGTGTTGGGATCGTGGCTGTGCGCAGTGAATTGTTGACTGGTGCACTCATTTTACCCCTGCTAATCTTGATCGTCATGGCGACCCCGGGTGGCGGCTGTGGAGGAGGGGGACCTGATAACCCAAATCCTAATGTCGCCGATTTGCTCCAGAAGTTGAACTTGACGGCGGAAGAGGAAGCAGTGTTGGATTTATGTGATGAGGAAGAAGAGGATAGTGGGGCGTCCGTGGAGTGGGCGCTCGTGGGCAAGGTGCTGTCGCCGGCGACCCTTAGCGTGAACACGATCGCTGGGGCGATGAGGCCGGCATGGGGGAATCCTTTTGGCCTGAAATTCAGGTCGATTGGAGAAAGAGGAGCCAACCTATTTGTGGCTGAGTTTGGATGTATGGAGGACAGGGATCGAGCCCTCGCGGGATCACCCTGGATCGTTGGCAAGTACTCTGTGCTTTTGAAGATGTATGATGAAAAACTAAGCGCTGATGAGATTTCTTTTGACCAGATGGAAATCTGGGCACGAATTCTCAATCTTCCTCTAGGATGGATGAATGATAAGAAGGGTCATCGTGCCATGTCTTTATCGGGAGATGTGGTTAGAATGGATGTGGATCGTGATGGAAAAGCAAGTGGTGCGTTCCTGCGTGCACGTGTGGTCATTGATGTGCTGAAACCAATACGTAGGGGCATCCTGCTAAGGATGAGCAGAACAGAGGAACCCAGGTGGTTTGTTGCCCAATATGAGAAGATTCCGTTTTTCTGCTTTTCGTGTGGACTGATGGGTCACTCGGAGCTGGAATGTCCCACGCCGGCGCCGAAAGATTGGTGGCAAGCTGCCATATCAGACTGATCCACCTGTCCATGCACCAGAGGACAGGCGCAAGAAATTGCAGAGCTTTGCGGAGGCGGCCACTGAATCATACGGGAGCGGGTCGTCGTCGCATGGCCGACATGCTCGCAGTCATGGAGGTAAATTTGGGGAACCACGGTCGGATTCGAGTGGATGTGGCAACCAGTCATCCCAACGTGGAGAGGATGCTGCTAGAGATAAGGAGAAGGTTACATCTCCGCTGCAGAATGAGAAAGATGCAGAAGTATTGGGGAAGAAGGTGGTGTCAGGTACCACGAGCTGCCAATTGTTCCAAGCAGCCCCGACAGACAGGGTGCCAGCGAAGAAACGGAAGTCCTCGAAGGGCGTGGACCCGTTATCACGCACAACCCCAGACCTGAATCTACCTCCAATTAATCCTGGAGCCCTTGCCCCATCTGGGCTTGTCAGTAGCCGGGTTAACCAACTGGATGGCCATGGCGGTGACGGGGAAAAGGTGCCGGAGGAATTGAACAAGAAGCAAAGGAAGGGAGAAAACAATCAAACTGCATTATCGGCGGCGGCTGCGGGAGGCAGTCCCCGCCGGGCACAATGAAAATCTTGAGTCTGAACTGCCGGGGTTTGGGGCAATCCGAGGCAGTTCAAGAACTACGTAGCTTATGTCAGCTACATCGCCCTGTGGTGGGCTTTTTGTCGGAGACGCGTTTCTTTACTGACAGAGTTGATGGCCTACTTCGAGACCTCAATTATTCTAATGGTCTTGGAGTTGGGACATATGGCCGAGGAGGAGGCTTGGCTTTGTTATGGAACCGGGTGGTTAATGTGAAGCTACATAGTTGTGACAAGCTTCATATTGATGTGGCAGTGTCGGACCCGGTTACACAAGAGAAGCTATGGAGGTTCACCGGCTTCTATGGTGAATCGAGGAGGGAGCTGAGACATCGGAGCTGGGACTGCCTAAAGCTATTAAAAGGTAGGTCCTCGCTGCCGTGGATTTGCGCGGGAGACTTCAATGAGGTGCTCGATGCATCTGAGCAGTTTGGGGGGCTGGTGCGACCCAAACGACAAATGGAGGGCTTCCGGGATGCTGTGGCGGATTGTGGCTTTGCTGACCTGGGCTTTATTGGTCTCCCGTTCACGTGGGATAATAGGCAGCATGGGGATTGCAATATCAAGGTTCGACTGGATCGAGCTTTGGCCACGACTGGTTTTATGGACATGTTTGAAGAGATTAAGGTTTGGCATGTACAAACTACTGAATCAGACCACTGTGCATTGGTTATTGAGTGTTTGAAGCAGCGACAAAGAAGAAAACATAAACGAGGCTTCAGATATGAAAATATGTGGCGCAGGGATCCATCCTATGGGGATGTGATCAGGAAGGCTTGGATGTCGGACCAAGGCCCGGCGTCAATAGCACAGGTGCAGCGAGACCTTGGCGGAGTGAGGGAATCGCTACATGTCTGGGATCAGGTGACCTTCGGGTCTGTGCGCAAGAACCTAGTGGCACTGCAGAAGGAGTTGGAACAGGTGAGGGGAGATTCCATTGGCACAGGACCTTCTCGGAAGGAAAAACAAATCATGGCCCGAATGTCTGAGATGTTGTCACGCGAGGAGATTATGGAGAAGCAGCGTTCAAGACTGGACTGGTTAAAGGATGGCGATCGTAACACAGCGCTGTTTCAAGCTAAGTCGAGGGAAAGAGCAAAGTTGAATAGAATCAAATCGTTGAAATTGGAGGATGGGAGAGTGGTAGTGAAACAAGAGGAATTAGAAGCTACAGCGGTTGGCTTCTATAGAAATTTGTTTGCAGCACAAGAAGTGCTACAGCCGAGCAGATCCTGGAGTATGTACCACAAAAAGTCACGGCTGAAATGAATGAGACCTTGGTCAGGCCGTTTACTGCTGTGGAAGTAGAGAAAGCATTGGTCATGATGGGCCCAAATAAGGCTCCGGGACCGGACGGCCTAACTGCCGGCTTCTACCAGATCCATTGGGATTTGCTTGGTCCGCGGATTACTGCAGCTGTTCTTGATTTTCTGAATGGAGGTGCACTCCCAGATGACATTAATCAGACAACTATTGTGCTTATTCCAAAATGCAATAATCCGCAAGAGATGAAGCAGTTCAGGCCAATCTCACTTTGCAACGTGTTTTATAAAATTTGTTCAAAGGTGTTGGCCAATAGATTAAGGATTTTTCTTGATGAGATCATTTCGGAGGAGCAGAGTGCGTTTGTCCCTGGAAGGCTAATTACGGACAACGTGCTAATTGCATATGAGTGTACTCACTACCTTAAAAGAAAGAAAGGCAAAACTGGGGCTTGCGCGGTCAAGCTGGATATGGCGAAAGCCTATGATCGTGTAGAATGGGTGTACTTGCAAAATATAATGCTCAAGCTGGGTTTTCATGAGAATTTTGTTGCACTGGTGATGAGATGTGTATCATCTGTTTCGTTCTCAATAAAAGTTAATGGTACACTATCAAATAAGTTCAGGCCTACGAGAGGGATTAGACAAGGAGATCCTATATCTCCCTACCTTTTTCTCTTATGCTCTGAAGGCCTTTCATGTCTGCTGAAAGGGGTCGGTCCAATGCATATCTCAAGGGGTGTTAGAGTGGGCATCCACTCCCCATGGATATCGCATCTACTGTTTGCGGACGACTGCATTGTTTTTTCTGAAGCAACGCAAAGAGGGGCTGATCGGTTAGTGGACATTCTGGACAGGTATAGCAGAGGATCTGGTCAGTTAGTGAATAGAGATAAGTCTGCTATTTTTTTCAGTGGGAACTGTCCAGATGACATGAAGAATATTGTTCGGGAAAGACTTGACATTCAGAAGGAGGCATTAGCAGAACGTTATTTGGGATTACCAACGGAAGTGGGTAGATCAACCACTGATGCGTTTGAGTACATGCCGGCCAGAGTTAAAGGAGCTATTGGCAGCTGGAGTGGTCGTGAAGCTAGCTGTGCAGGCCGGGAAGTACTACTGAAAACAATTGCTCAAGCGATCCCCACATACTCTATGAGCTGCTTTTTGTTACCAAAGAAGACCTGCAAGGAAATGAGGCAGGCCATATCCAACTACTGGTGGGGTAGCTCAGCAGATAACAGGCACATGCATTGGATGAAATGGGATCACCTTACACGGCCAAAATGTGATGGAGGCATGGGCTTTCGTGATCTCAAAATTTTCAATCTGGCTATGTTAGGGAAGCAGGGCTGGAGGCTCATGACAAGACCGGAGTCGATGTGTACAAGAGTGCTAAAGGGGAGATACTTTCATGATTCCGATTTTATGCAATGCACAAGGAAGAAAAGATCTAGTTTCACATGGCAGGCTATCATGGCCGGGCGAGAAGTTCTTGAGCCTGGCCTTATTAGAAGAGTGGGTGATGGTAATGGTACTAGGATCTGGGATGATCGATGGATCCCGCAACATTTTTGTGGGAAACCTATCACACCAAAGGAGGGTCAGATAGTAGAAAGAGTTTCAGAGCTACTGACTGATTCAGGTGCTTGGAATGAGGTGTTAATTAGGGACACCTTTGTTGGGATTGATGCTGATGCTATTTTGCGGATTCCAGTCAGAGGACAAGGCGATGATGTTTGGGCTTGGGAACCTGAGAGACATGGGTTTTACTCGGTGAAATCCGCATATAAACTGCTGTACTCTAGAAGACAGCAAGGGGAGCACCAAGATCCTGGGCCATCGGGTGATGATGTGTGGAAAACAATTTGGAAGTTGGATGTACCTCCAAAGGTTAAAATTTTCTGGTGGCGTGTGATACATGAGTTTCTTCCTGCTAGACATGTTCTGCACCGAAGACATATTGAACCGATAGCGAACTGTGAGCTGTGTGGTGCAGGTGAGGAAATAATTGGTCATGTTCTTATGGACTGTGCTGTGGCGAGAGTATTTTGGGAACAGACCAAAGAAATTACGGGTGTTAAATTAGCTCGACTACACCCGGAAAATTGGGCCCGAGACATACTGACAATGGGCTCGCCAAGGGAGAGAGCGATAATTACTTGCGGCATGTGGTCTCTGTGGATGTTAAGAAACAAGAGAAAACATGGAGAAGCGACACTTCCCTTGAAACAGGCTGTGTTTGTAAGATCAATGAACCTAGAGCATGGTTCATAGGTTTTGGTGATTGATGTCAACATGATCAATGGGACTAATAAAGTTTGCTAGTGTGCAAGATGGTTAGTCTCATGGATGTAGTGATACACTGTTGGAGTGTCAACACCTCAAAGGTTGCAAGGAAGATGGTAAAGAGAGGAGAAGCATACATGAGGGCTACTCTATGAGATGACTACTACACATATGAGGTAAGAGACAAGGTAAGTATGTCATGTGTTCATCTATGTATCTTATACATTGACATGCTCTTGATCATCATGTTAGTCTTACCTTATATCCTATACCATGATGATCTTGTCTCTTATATGATGATGGCTTGAATATACTTATTCATGTGTACTATATCTTGTCATTATGTTGTCATGTCATGTGATCTTGCTTATATACTATTTACCATGACATGCATGTTCATCATATATTCATCATGTAGCTTGCTTCATATTCCTATATCATGATGATGTTATTGTGCTAGTTCTAGTTACATATCTTATGCACATTATATGATGATTCGGTCGAGTTGTCCTTTATGGCAACGAGATCATTGTGACTAACATTTGTGGATGAAGGAAAGGTTTTCATATGGTCACATGATCGGAAGAATTGGTTGCCTCAACGACGGATGACGACAAGGATCATTGGACTTGATGGAGGTTGCGGTTGAGGATATGGATCAAGGCTAAGGACATGCTAGAACCAAGCAAGTGTTGGCTTGGTGTAGATGTAGGCTTGAGTCCATAGGAAAAACCGGACTATCAAGGGGGATCGAGTCGTTTCTCTTAGATCACACTAGTGGTAGAGGTATGTGGATGCTCAGAGAGTCTCTCAGGCACTAGGGTGACAGCAGGGGAGAAGAGGAACCAAAGTTGGAGAAGTTGGAAGCAAATATGAAGAGGAATATCAAGTTTCATGTTCTGCAGAGAAGACCGGATGGTACGGTCATAGATACCGTATGGTACGGTCTCTATGGAAGATCTTGACAGAGAAGACAAGGTTTCTAGAAGTAGAAAGAAAGAAGATCGTACGGTACGGTGACATAGACCGTATGGTACGGTCTAGGTTGAAGTTCCAGACAGAGAAGTTGAGTTTCTGGAAGCTGGAGAAATGAAGACCGTAACATTGATCGTACGGTACGATCATAGGACCGTATGGTACGGTCTACATGGACAGAAACATCAGAGAGTTGGAAGCTTCTGTTGGCAGAAATAAAAGGAGACCGTATGGTACGATCTTAGAGACCATATGGTACGATCTCTATAATGAATATGAACTTATGGTCACTGTGTAGATCTTCTCACAAGCTTTCCAACAAGTACAAGATCATCGAAATCGGAGTTCGGAGTGAAAAGTTATGTCAGAAACAAGAAGCGGCAGATTTGGAGAGACCGTATGGTACTATCATCAGGACCGTACGGTACGGTGGTCAAATCACTATGAAGATAGCCGAATCTGAAGATCTGCCCAATAGGAAAGTTGTAGGGAATTTCATGATCTTTCCATTGATATATGGAACACCCCAATCGGAGTTCGGAGCAAGAAGTTATAACTGAAATACTGCAAGCTGTCAGGAGGAGATCGTACGGTACGATCTGTATGAGACCGTATGGTACGGTCTACATAGAAACTGGGCACTTTTGGAGCAACGGCTAGTTTGAGGTTGGTAGGCTATAAATAGCCGGTTGCTTGGCCCTTTGGGGTGCCTTTGGCCATTGTTACTAGTGGGGAAACACAAGGGAAGACAAGAGGATGCAAGAGGGCACTTGGGAGAAGATTTGGAGAGGAAATCTTAGTGCTTGAGAGGGTTGAGTGCATCCATACACCTCTAGGACTAATGTGGTCATAGGGAGGCGGTCTTGGTTTGTTACCCTTGGTCTATGGAAAGATCTAGACCGATTAGGCGTCGGTGGTGAGCTTGCCAAGGAGAGTGTGGAAGCCACCACAAGTTTGTACACGGTCTTAGAGCTTTCCGTGTGAAAGATGCATCACTAGTGGAGCGCCCTTTGGACCGCATCACGTGCGGATCCTTACCCTCGGAAGAGTACCCGGAGATGCCGGCGGGACGTGCCCGCGACTTCACTCAAGGAGTGGTGGATGATCCCAAGGAAGAGAGCATTGCTAGGTGCGGCGGGGTGAAGCCCGTGTCTTCACTCGGAGGGTGAAGCGTGCTCTTGGGGACATCACCGGCTCGAGGAGTGGAGTGTGCTCTAGAGGGGATCGCTATCGAGCGGAGGGACGGGGTCGAGACTTCGGCGGGAGTGACCCAACGTGGACTAGGGGGAGGCGCCATCCTCCCGATACCACGGGAAAAATCGATGAGCAATCTCTTACTCTTACTCTTTACTACTTGCACTTGTTATCTTATTTATCCTATATGCTTGTAGTATATAGTGTGCTTATCTCATATGATTGCTTAGCGATTGTTTCCGTGTGCTAGCTCTTCGTTATATCTAGTGATACATGTTTTCCTTATATATGCTTGGACCTACTTGTGATAGCTCACACTTGCTTGTTATCATATAGTGATCTTGCTATGCTTATATTGTATCTATCTAGTTATCATGATCACTAGCTTGAGCCTTGCCTGGTGTACTTATACATGCTAGTTTGTTTGTTCCATACTTATCATATACACTAGCATGTATAGCTTGTTGAGCTTCCCTATGTGTTCCCTATATGCATGCTAGATTGCTTGATCGTCGTTATCTTATATACTAGCATGTGTAGGACTTGTTGAGCTTATGTTGTGATATCTATATGTTAGGTTGTTTCCTTATGCTCATGTATGCCTTACACCTAGCATGTACAAGTCCTAGCATATGGTTATCTTTGCTTGTTCACTTACACGTAGCGCATATGTATGCTTATGTTATGGACCCTTTACATGTGCAAATAGATTAAGTAGTTAG
The DNA here is from genome assembly GCA_007726485.1 of Eragrostis curvula. Classification (NCBI taxonomy): domain Eukaryota; kingdom Viridiplantae; phylum Streptophyta; class Magnoliopsida; order Poales; family Poaceae; genus Eragrostis; species Eragrostis curvula. The sequence goes on from CM017439.1 coordinate 29,765,171, forward strand.
AAATGCAAAAAGTATTAGTTCATGGTGTGTCCGATTCACCCCCCTCTCGGTCACACGGTCCTTACAGTGTTGTGGGTGAGGGATACAGCGTATGACCTCTGGCAGATTTTGCATCCGTGTAAGATGAAGACAGAAACGCAAGAAGTGCAGCGAGGCCGCCGGAAAACAACTGGGTGAAATGCAATGTTGATGGTGCCTTCAATCAAGAGTCAAGGAAAGGAGCAACAGGTGCAGTGCTGCGTGATCACAATGGTTATTTTCTCACTGGACAGGCTGTGTATCATGGCCAATGCATGGATGCCATCACAACTGAAGCGCTCGCATGCCGAGATGGTCTAATGCTTGCAACCCGCAAAGGTATAGCCCGAGTGCACCTGGAAACTGATTGTCAAGAGTTGGTGCGGCTCTGGGAGATGAAGGATGAGCAGCGATCACCTATCATGGTGCTGTTAAAGGAGATCGACGTCTTAAGTTGTAATTTCTCTGAGTTCAGGTTTTCTTTTGCTAGTAGAATCTGTAATAGAGTAGCCCATGAACTTGCTAAGCAGGGAATGTTGGTAACACAGGTGGGTGAGTGGCATGTTGCCTCATCGTGTGTGCTAGGCATTCTTGCTTCAGATTGTAATCACGAGTGATTTTAATACAAGAAGAGTTCCACACAAAAAAAAAAAAAGTCTCAACAGTGGGAGCAACAGTTTCCTCAGAAGGGCTATAAGCTGACAATAGTGGCCAGAAAACACAAAATGAAAATCAAGAAGCACAGTTTGGTTGCCTGTATGCTGGGATCATAATTAAAGCGGTTCAAAAATTTCTGCTCTCGCTAATCATTTGGTCACCTCCCGAGAGCTCATAGATGAACCCAAAAAAAAAACATTTTTCTTCCGTAGTCAATGGCTATCATTTTGAAACGGCTCACTTCTTGATTAGTCTTAAGACATCACCAACCAGATGCAAGGAGCCAGTAACCAATACCTAGTTCGGTGACATCAGACAGACATATATCAGCATCAACTGTGCGGGCAGCTTATATACCAAAAAATAAGGAGCACATAAAAAACTCATGAATCATTAAAAAGGTGAGCGAATAAACACGATTCCATGTAAAAAGTAACAGAAGTTACGAAAAGCAGCACTAGCACTTTTTGTACAACAACAGATCAATAGTGATTGAACGAGCAGTCTCAGGTAACAGATATTAGACTAAATGAAACTCTGAAATGGAAGCTGTTCTCATGAAGCTCTCACCTGAAAAGAAGTAGATCTGTTTTCTCGGGCATTTTTCCTTATCCAGTCAATCGCAAGTGGAACCGATTCAAACACTTCACTAGTCTTGCTGGAATTTGTACTATCTGAACCTTCACGATATATTTGCAAGTTATTGCATCATCGCCTGACCACTCAATAAACACTTATTCAAACACTGTTGCTTCCAAAAAGAAAATTCGTGATATTAATAAAAATGGAATAAATGTCTGAAGGGAATCAAGTTCTCAGTAACATTTATTACCATGAAGTAACTTCTCCCACACTTCTTGGAGAGATAACTGCCACGACAGATCAATTTCCTCAGGCTGTGCAGGTGCTGATGCACTAGAACCAAGCTTGTTGTATTGTGATTGGTTTGGAACAAATAAGGCCATGTCAAAATGAACCCCTGGAGAAAATTAGACTACAAATGAAACCGTTCAACCGATAACAGGAAAAAGGTTAAACTTAAGCTAAGTCAGCAGTAAATAAAGTAACAACTTTACACAAGTGTCAATAAGTTAAACCACTCCAATCGATTAGAAATTCGGCAATTCAATGACCGACTTATTTGATGAATGAGTACACATGAATACTTTCAACGGGAGTACTTGATCATACCATTCTGAATTGGTGTATTGACAAGATGCGGGAGTAATCTCATAGGATCTCTGATAGACATGCAATTGAACAAAAGAATCTGCATGTCACAAACGACACATAAGAAGAGAACGTACGTAATGCAGGCAAATTAAAGTAGGTACATTTAAGCATGATAAAACAAGAGAAGCTCTGATATAAACCTTTTTAGAGTTACCACAACTCGGAGACTGCTTTATGCAAGATGCTAGCTTTCTTTCCTCCTTTGTGACATTGGAAAACCACTTGGCGCATATTTCCACACTTTCAGGAGTGTGTGCCCCATCCAAATAGAAAACTAAAGAGATGTTTTGATCTTTCTCTTCTGCATTTACTTGTGAATCTGGAACAACCTGTGCTCGGCCTTGCAAAGAAGCGCTTGATAACCCTCTAATGAAATGATCTGGTAAAGGATCCTGAATTCCATCATAAAAGAAAACATTATCATAACATACTTTTTTGGCCGACCAAAATGAATTGATAAGACTTACAGTACAGTTGGCTGGTACTAATAGGTCCTTATGTCCCTGCTTCTCCACCCATGCACTTGCCAATGCTACTGCAAGGCCAGTATTCATGTACTGATGTTCACCGTGCAGTCCAAGTTGTTGATATTTTAATTGATGGGGCCCCAAAGGATCAGCTACTTCGAGTGAAATCTTCAGAAACCACAGTGCACGTTAAGCATAATAGATATACTGCTAGAATAGCGGCAGTCACACAAAGAGAATCAACAACAAAACGTACACCCAATTCTGAAGCTCTATGTTTGAGAGAAACCATTGCTTCCTCTGGCTGCGGAGCAGTATATGCTGGAACTCCTTTCTGTTAAAAACAGATTCGACCAGGGAACCAAAAAGATAAGGGACTTTGGCTACGGAACTTGAGGTATAACTTCTTTGAACAAGAAGAAATTAATCAGAAACCTTGAAAATCCCAGCTTTCTTCTCAGCAATTTCACCAAGTGTATTCCCTGCTTACAGGCCAGACAGCAAAACATGGCAGCATGAAACTACTATTTTCTAATAATTGAGACATTTCAATTGTCAGTTGTATCATGTATGGCAACTAACCCAGAATTTCCATATGATCAAATCCAAGGGAAGATATTCCACAAATTACAGGTGCTTCAACCTGCGGACACCCATATTTACAAATCTGTTATATGCTATTTGATTTTGATAGTTCAAAACTTCAACGACAGTGTGTAAATATAAATGAGCCCAGTCCAAAGCAAACATATATAGCGTGTCCTATATCAATTTGTCCTCACTAAGGACAATATGCAATGTTCTTTAGGAAACAATTCAAGGACGCTTGCAAAAATAAGCGTCCATATTGAAACGAACAAGTTTTTCTTTCAGATTTTCATACTTATTGGGTTTTGACTACTCAACATGAATGTTTATAAAACAACATTTAAATATATAACTGGAACAGACATATCATACCACGTTAGTTGCGTCAAACTTCCCTCCTAGTCCAACCTCGAGAATGGCAACATCTACCTGTTAGAGTCACAAAAATCAAGAGAAGAGGATACGGTTGAATAGAGTCTACTGGAGTGGGAGCAGCCGAATGGCTGAATAGAGTCTATGGTAGTGACGGAAAATAATAAAGCAGGCTGGCAGAACCGAATGGGAGCTGTTTGCATTATTTTACCTGCTCAGCTGAAAATATCTTGAATGCAAGTAGCGCAAGGAATCTGAAAAGGCCTGGCATGGGAGCATCATCATCTGCCTTTTCCTGAAAGTACGCCCATTTACCTAATCATCCACCAGTTTTTTTTACAGTAAAAGCAATATGATGAGACCAGATCACTTCTATATAACAAAGATAAACACAAAGTCCTTCAAAGAGCATTTTCAAATCTTTGCAGCAGCAGAGATCGACTGCAAATGAAACAACTAATCCAGCAGAAATGTACCTTGAGCCTATTCCAGCACCACCAAAAATACTTCAAAAACTTTTCTTCGGAGATATCCACCCTGGTATCCTCAGAAAGTAGGAGCTATGTCAGTGTAATTGTAGTACAGCACATCTCCATACAAAAAATCACTGCGAAGTGCTATTGTTATCAACATCATGATCAGAAGCTTATATATATTTAAGGTAAAAGGGCAACGGGAAAGGAATTACCCATCTAGCCGGAACCGCTCCCTGACATCCATCAAATGTGGTGAAATGAAGAGCCCGGTGTGGAAACCACACGATCGCAGGATCGACTCTGTGAACGTGCATGTCGAACCCTGTCGATACAATCAATGTGTTCTTAGACTGACACATCTTAAATAAACTCAAGGACTTTATAGTATTCTGCATTATTCTCCATTTTCACTAGACAATACAGATCTGGAATTCGTTGCATTGCAATTGTGACACCCCATGTCACTGGATACAGCCAGTACGCAATTCTCAAACTAAACAGAAAACAAGAGCAAACCAAGTTCAAAAAAATTCGAAATTCAAAATTCAAACATTTGTCAAATCCAAGCTTCTAAAGGAACTCAAATTTTTCCATAACAACTTGGGGAACCAAAAATACCAAAAGATGTAGGTCAGCTATAAATAATTTTGGAGAATTTATCACGATTTTAGAAATTCGTTTGGCAGCTCAATAAAATCCCCAAAGCTGAAAAAGTGATCAACTTTGAAATATTGCCGTTTGAAATCCCTCTAGATTCCACATGTGCATGTTGGCCAGTGGATAGAACTTTTCAAGAGCTTTCCAATGGTACCAAATTTGCAAATTTTGGAGTTCGTTTACTAGTCCTAATTGGGTGCACAAATTTGGACGAATTTCAGAGTTTGAATAAATCGTGAAATTGGAAAGATGCCGCTGGGCCCACTCGTCAGTGTCGTCTCTCTCACTGAGGACGCCGGAGCTTTATCGCCGCGTGTCCACCGGCGTACGGACCGCCGCGCCATGCCCTGGCTTGCTCCGAGCGGCGGAGCAGCTCAAGTGCGACGCCACTCCTTTCCCGGTCGCCTTCCCTTTCATTTCTCTCGCCCACCAGCTCTCTAACCCTAGCCACGGCCTCCTTTCCGAGCTCGTGCTCCACCTCACCGTCACACCGCCACTGTGAGCTCTCCCCAGACCGAGCTGCTGAGAAAAGGAGTGTGCCGAAGCTCCCTCGGGCCGAGCATGGTCACCATTCTTCCCCACCCGCCGTGAATCGAGCAAATCGACGTCGTCGTCTCCCCGCCCGGCCACCGCAACTCTGCATCACCGTCGTCCGATTCGCCCTGCACGGTGAGCCCGTGTCCAATTCTTCTCACCCGGAGCTAACCAACTTGGCCGCGCACCCCCGTGACATCACCTCTATCCTCCTTCCGCAGTGATTCCGTCGCAGTTGGAGTTTTCCCCTTCCGCCGCCGAGGACCACCGTGAAGAACTCTCCGTCGAGCACTGCTCCTAGCGAGCTTCCTCGTCATCGACGTGTACCGCGACGGGCTTCTACGTGTTGCCGTGCACCTTCTTCCCTGCAGCTCCGTCCCTCCCCGACCACCGGAGCAAGTCCGCGACATCGCCGGCCACCTTCCCTCCGCCACCGCTCGACGCCGACCCCTCTCCGGCCCTCCCCGCGGCTCTCCGTTTGTCGAGGTGAGCTCCCCACTTCGCGTTCTACCCCTCCGTTCAAGCCGCGCACCAAATGGACCACCGGAGCGTGCTCCGGCGAGCCGCGCCGCCGCTCTCCGGCGACGGCTCCGGCCACCGCACGCGCGACCACAAGGTCAGGATCCGTTGTGCATGTGCCGGATCGCGTGTGGCCGCCTTTGTGGCCTCACGTGTGTCCGCGCCTGGGAGTGGCTGGATCCATTGTGGCCACCCCAGATCCGGTGCGGCCCTGATCTTATGGCCATTCTTGTGGCTCAGATCTGATTGGCCAGCCAAATTTCCATCCTTTTTGAATTAGTTTAATTTCCCAGAAAATCACAGAAACTTGTAAAATTCATAGTAAATTGAATACACCTCCGAAAATTATGAAACCAATTTTGTTAGCTTTCTTATGCTCAGATATACTTAAAATCTGACAACTCATTTTCCTGTTTTCTGTAAAATTATAATTGATGCAAGCATTGTTTAATTCCTAATAAATTTTCTGTTGCTCATTAAATCAAGAACTGTTGCCTGATTGTTAAGCTTCTGATTACACACTTACAGAACATTTTTCCACTATCATATGATGCTTAATTATTTTCTTATGATTTAAATCGTTCTCTGCATTATATAAATTATTATAAATAATATATTTATCCATAAATCATCAAACTTCACCAAAAATCACTTCCAATGGTGAATTTCACCAGAAAAATGCCGCTGGACATAAATTAATTTTCTAAACCAAATTATTTATTAATCCACTCAAGTTGATTAAGTGGTTAACTTAATTGAAAGTCAATGAAGGAAATACTTCAAACGAAACTAATTAACAAAATTAATCAATTGCACTCACAGTATAAATGACTGTCCTATCAAGTAATTAATTTCATAATTGCATCATATTATCATTGCATCTAACTTGCATTATTTATCCTTGTCATAACGTATAGTGACAGAGACGACTCCGGAGCCGCTCGACTTCCAGCTGCCGGAGGAGCAGACCCAGGAGGTGCTAGAGGAACAGCCACAACAGGACACTGACCCCGCTGACTTTGTTAGCGTAGCTCCTGAGCCAGGCAAGCCCCGGTGCATGCCTTCCTATTTAGGATTTTATTTTCTCACTTGATTGGGGCTAGTAATTGTTTGTGCATTAGGTTTATTAGGAGTTGATGTGAAACCATAGAACTGCATTAGGACTACCCTTCCATATACTACCTTGTGTCCTATTTTTGTAGATGTAGTCTAGGTTACGTTAGAACTTGCTAGGCTTAGTGGATAGCGGACGGTAGAAGTCGAGTGGTAGGTCCCACTCGCATGATAGGAATCACCCTGGATTGTACTAGCTGGTTTTAGGATTTGTTGAGACCGGACGGGGAATTGCTTGTATAGGATGGTTGGAGAAGGCTGGGCCTTCACGGTGGTGTAGCCCCGTCTGTGTCGATTAAGGATCGTCCGTTGTTGGCCCTGTTGAGCAAGTTCGAACGTACTGATCACATGCTAGTATTTTTATGGGCCTAGTAAACTTAGTAGCTCGAGTTGCCCTATTGTGCGGTGGAAGCCTGCTCTTTCTATCATGGTATTCGGGAGAGAAGGGATGCTTCCAGATCGGGGCGTACGTCTGGGACGGGGACCGTGCGGGAAGGCCTTTCTCGGGAGGAGTTGGATCCGGCCTAGCTCTAGGGGACACTTGCGAATAGTTGCTGCATGCGACTTTACGCGTGTGCGGCGTGTGGTCAGGTTTTCTCCTGCAGGATGTACATCGATGCCGCCGCTCTCGGTCATGAGCAACCTTGCTCACTGAGTCACATCGTAGTGTGATATGATTGATAAGATGATGATGCTAGTGTATTACTTTACTGTTATTTACATTGCTATATATATACTGTCACCGTTGATGTATTGTTACTTATACATGTTCTAGATATATGAACATTGCTTTATTGGTTAAGCACTTAATTGGAATTAAAACTTGAAAGTAAGGACCAAGAAATTAGTGCGCTTTTATGCAAGTGAGTCAGCCTAACCCCTTGTAGCCTTTGCATTTTAGGAGTCGGCTGTAGTTAGCCACGTTGACGGGTAAGTCTTGCTGAGTAACTAGTACTCAGGGTTTGGCTCTTTATGTTTTTGTGCAGGTATAGATTTCGCTTCCGCTGTTGCTTGGTGGAGTTCCTCAGCGGGTCCACATCGCAGGGCTTCGATGTGCGGCCACTTATCGTCAAGTGTGGTAGTATTGTGGTACTTTGTAGGCTTCCGTTGTGTTCTTACGTGTTTTAAATCATTTGACTCATATAATAACTTAAAGATGTAAAAATTTGAGCTTTTTATGTGATGTACTGTTGCATCTGTTCATCAGCGCTTTACCGACTCGATCCTGTGAAAAGCGGAGACGCTTCAGCAATCTTGTGCCAAGAAGTAATTATTTTTTTGCAAGGTACCAACAAGTAATTAGCACTAAACTGAAGGGCCTTTTGAAAGATTACTGCTCAACAATAAGCGGTCACAATTGCGTTCCAAACCCACTACCCATTATATATGGCCCAATTGACAAAGTGTTGCTTCGCAACTGTATAAAACTATGTGATCACAGAAGATATGAGACAGAACAATATTAAATGGAGCAACTTGGATTGTTAGTTTACCTTTCCTTTGGTCCCTGCCACGTGAATCACCTTCATCCGCGCGACCGGCTCCTCCAGCTCCAGCATCTGCGCAGCGCAACATCCAAATTAATCCAACCGAATGAAAGAACTATTCCATTACGACTCACAGCTCGAGCATTAGGACTTGGGAAGCCGATGAAATGGAAATGGACCTTGAGGTAGCGCGCCATGCGGTGCCACGTGTTGCCGCGGCCGCCGGGGTTGCTGCCGACGCCGCGCGAGCGCTCCTTCCGCGTGATGAGCGACGACAGCCGTCCCAGCACCTTCTCGTACTCCGTCGCCGCCGCCGCGGCATCTGCGGCACGATCAAATTCATCGCTCTTACCGCACCGATCACCAGCCTGCTGCTCGTATGCAGATTCTTCAGGGTCAGTGCAAGTAATAAGCTTAGTCGCCGCGGCTGGGGCCATGGCGCGATGTGTGAGGTGACGGGCTGGAACGCCGGGGTTGGTGGAGGAAGAGAAGAGGACGAGGCGGCGAAGGTGGGCGGCGAGAGGGAGGTGTGAGCGCATAAGCGTGTACCGTAGGCGCGTTCCTGCTGACCGCTAAATAGATAGCATCTCCCGGCGTTGGCAAATCCATGTGCACATGCAGGCACGTACCAAATATTTTTAAATATATTACAACGAGCTACCCACTCCGATCGATTTATATTTATTAGCTTCACAGCGAGTATTACTGAAATCCTGTGGAGTGGATCAGGCTCGGATTTTTAGAGCTACTGATTTATGGGGATCAGGCTCGGATTTTTAGAGCTACTGATTTATATAATCTGTTAGTATTACTTTTAGAGCACATGACACTGCTCAGACAGCCCATGAGCATCGTGAGCATTACAGCAGGTATAAAAAGTTCAAGTGGGCATCGTGAGATATTGCGTGAACAGTTTGTGCACTGTCTTGCGCGTGAGCATGTCTTTCTCAATGATACCCTCCTAACTAACGGAAATAAAGAAAACTAGCAAACGTGCCCGTGCGTTGCTACGGGCCTACAAAAACTTTACAATGACCAATACATAATAACACAACATCTATATAGTATTCATCTTTAGGGGTTCAGCAGGCAAACCTCTAAAATCATCGAGGGATCTATAGTAAAGCAAGGGCAAAATGAAAGGGCAAGACAAAAATAAAGTGTTAAGTAATATCCAATCCTCGGAACATATGTACAAGGATTCAACCTATTCATGATATCTTTCTACACTCCTACAATGACTAAGCCTACCCATTCCTACTCCAAGAATCGAACCTGTCTCTGTTGAGTCTCTCCCAACAATGCATCATCCTCATTTGTGTGTCCACTATCTACAAATATTTTTCTTTCAAATGTTTGTGATGATAGCTAATCAAATGCAAAATCTCAGTTACAACATTAGATTTTTATCCATAGACGATCTATTAACTTCTGGCTTTTGGCTTCTGCCTCCCTCCTCCATCTATCTCTCACCCTGTCTTCCTTCTCTTTTTCCTGTCACTTCCCTTCTCTGCACAACACAGCAACATAGCCATTTTCATCCAGGTAGCAGGAACAGCCAAGGGAAAATAAAATTCAAGATGTGGAACAGAAAAAACTTAAGTTAAGATTAGCTGCAGTGCTTCCCCACGGCACCAACATTTCAATTAGAATTCAAAAATGATTAGTTATAGCGACCGTGGTGCAGATGGCTTTGTCGCTGTCATATATGTCCATTCCTTCATCATGTCCATAGCACACAGAAACGAAGGCACAAAGAAGACATGGTTTTGATGTAAACAAAGGTAGTTCACGCTATTCAAGACGGTACAAATCTCAAGCAGACATAACGTTCTGATGAACTGATCAACAATTAGAGAGTACTTTTCTAGACCAACAATTTAAATTGAAGAACATCACCAAATTGTCTAGGAGGTGCCTGCAAATCAATCTCCATGAAGACCACGCAGTGAGGTTTCAGGAAGAGGAGGGACACACCCCAAGTCCAAGAAGTGGCTAGCAAAAGACTGCAGATATGCAAAAGTGCATCAAATATGTTTCTGTAGAGGGAACTTTTACAAATTGGAAGCATGGAATGGAATTAAGGGGAATTTACTCGCTCTCGTCCACGAATGAACCTTCAATATGTGGAATCTTTTGCCCCATAACAGTTCTCCATCAGCTTCAGTGCCTCAATAAATTTTTTTGGTGGCACCTGTATTGAAGATTTTAGAGAATCATATTAAAGTTTCTCAGTCATGGAGATGAGACCAATGCAGCAATAGACCTCAAATTGAAGGAACAAATTCATATGTATCTGTGACATCAGATACATATGAATTTCAATAAATTCAACCTGTTCATGGCAGGTTGGACAGCAACTTAATTTGGAAGTGATGGTGGAGAATACCTGGTTGGAGATTAACCAGGTATATACACAACTATGGTAGATTCATCCATCTAAATAAACTGATGTACAAGCTGATGTGGAAAAAAACTGAAGTACTAATCCAAGATTGTATCATACCTCTGAGTTTATCGTGCATTTCTGATAGTAACTAAATACTGCATAACAGAAAGTCCACAAGATTGCAATAGCTGAGTGTTAATTCGATGTTTATGTCAGACCGTTCATCCTCAGCGACGGCATAAATGAATTCATCTACAGTAATAGATCAAAGGTCTGAAGAGCAGCAAACTTTGATTTTAGTTTTTACATGTCTGTTCCAAAGCATGAACACTTCCTTTGACACATGACAGCAGAAGCATAATGTAGATGGGCAAGCCAAGTGATCATGCCTTGTAAGGTTCATATTCATGCTCAAAGTTCACAATATGTCATGTCTTAAAATAGTATAAACATATTACCATTTCAGCACTTGCAAATAAATCAGGATCCTCAGAGGCAAAAGAGTGAACAGATGCAAGGCACACGAATAGAGAAAAGGCTTATGCCAGGCACAAAAAAGCGCATGCTTTCGAACAGCTGAATCGCATCCATCAACGGTGGAAAATCACAACGCCGCGGGCGTGCGGATTAATCGCCGGAGAGGGTCTGTATATTCAGTTTCACATGATGCCATATAAAATATCAGGCAGTATATCGAATATGCATTTGTTCGTTGCTTTTGCATGGAAGCATCTGAGGCTCTGAGCTTTTCTCTCTTATCTTAATCTCTTAATCATATTCTCAGTTAACAGTGATTACACAAGCTGATTGTTTCAGATATGCAAGGTCGTAAGGTTTACATTCTTTTCTTCTAGGATCGAAGCTTAGAAGTGCTAATAGCATATGCACGATTTGACTGATTGCATATACTGTAAACTGCAGAATCACCAATAGCCTGCAAGAAATGAATCTCATGGCATTTGAGATTGATGGAACATATACGTGGAAAGTGTTAGATTATAACAGTCTACAGCTAAAGTTTACATTTAAAGCTACATAACTATTAAAAGAAAAAAAAGTTGAGCTATTTAGGACCCCCTTCTGCATTTTTTCCCTTGTACCATTCATGTCTTAGAACTATTAAAGATTACTGCATTGACAGTTGATGCTGGACAAATGTTCTTCGGTTGATGCTGGACAAACGTCCTCTATTAAACTGCAAGCTCTGTAAATACACAACCAACACAAAGCACACTAATGCAGCGAATCCCATCAATGGACCTAATTTGTTTCCTTTCTGAGTGCATTGATATGGACCGTCAGTGAACCAGAACAGCCACTACTTTTCCTTAATTAGAACCTATGTTTTGTACAAATTAAGCACGCACCACGCAGCCATATATGCATGATATAATCTGATTGCCCTGTTTCACCGCTGCAGCTAGCAAAATACTACTCAGTTCCCTAGTTTCAGTTATTAAAAGCAGAACGAATCAAAACGTTAGGGTCAGTGCCTACTCTAACACTGCCAATTTGGCAATTTCAAGCTTCAAACGTTTGATCTTTGTCCATTCAGAGGCAAACAAAGATCGCAGTTTTCTTCAACACCAAACAAAACGGAACCTCGAGGTGTGAGTGAGACATGGAGGTGTGACGAACCTCGAGGGCCTCGCCGTTGAGCGCCATGGACCGCTCCCTCTGCCCATCAGCACTGCCGCTGCCGCCATCCCGCGCTTCCTCCCGGCCTCCGCCTCGCTCTCCTCCGCCTGCTTCTCCCCCGCCGCCGCCTCCGACGAACAGATACTCCGGCGAATCTTCCGTTTCCTCCTCCTCCTCCTTCCCTTGCCCCTGGTCCTCGTCCCCGCCGGCGCCGCACACCAATCCGCCTCCGCAACTCCAATCCGCCTCGGCTCCATGCCTCCGCGCCGCCTCCACTCCATGCCTCGCCCGACGAACTCTCCGCGCTGCACCCGCTCGCTGCCGTTGATCTCGCACCTCCGCTCCGCCCAAAACCTAGCGTCAGTACGGCGTGGGGAGGGCGTGCGGCGACGACGCGTGGATGGGGCGGCGGCTACCTTGGGTTGGGTCTGGCGGGAGGCGGGGAGGAGCAAGGCGGCGTGCGGACGGCTGAGCGGGCGTGCGAGACGATGCGACTCGTGCGAGCGAACAGGCGTGCGAGACAATGCGCGGAGAGGAGGCAGCCCCACCTGTCGGCGCCGATTGTTTTTACAGAGGGAGGAGGGTGCGACGCACGCGCACGGGAGTGAACTCAGAAGACAAATAATAAGGAGTAAAGATAATCAGACATGGGAGGGGTAATAGCTGACGGGACGTTTTGTAATGAGCCGTCCGCTGTGGATAGTGATATCATTCTCTTCAGACACAAAGTTGTGTTTTGGTCTCACGCGCACCGTATTTTGCTATGTTCTTAAGCAATTTGTAAGAAGTATAATCTATTTGCACCCATGTGTAATTTTTTGTACTTACCACACATTTTACTATACATAAAATATTTTGCTACCTGCTTACTCTTGCTCTAGCCTAGCATCTAGCCAAATACTTAGGCGGGGATCGGGTTGTGTTCTACGCGCTGCCCTCCTAGCTATTCCCTCCGTTTTTTAAATGTTGACTTTTCGGACATGCATGGATGATTAGTTGTTTTCTAGTTCAATCTTTGGTCTGAAACGTGATGATTTTCATAAAGGAGGGAGTACTTGATTTTGCTCTCCCGCACCAGCACCCTCGCTTTTTTTTTTTTGTCTTCCTTGCTCCCAACCTCCGCTGCTCTTTTTCTGCTCACAAGTCCACCGATGACCCCAATGCAGTCACCGAATCGACCTACCCACGCCCGGCCCCCAAATTGATTTATTCTCTGCCGAACCGAGTTTGTCAACCTTCAAACCAAGCTGTTTGCCGTGGAACGAGATGCTCACCTCTACTCGAGCGTCCCAAAATAAGTGTCGCCGGACATTATGTTTGACCTTTCGTTTTATTCAAAAAAATTATTTAAATATAAAAACAAATATGTCATGATTAAAATATATTCAATGAAAAACAAATTGTAAAAAATAAATAAGATTTACGCAAAAAATTTGAATAAGACGAGCAGTCAAAAAAATCAACAGCGACATCTATTTCGGGACAGAGGGAGTAGGTTGTTCCCACCGAGAGTGGGTCTGCTCTCAGTATCACTGTATTAGTACTGTTGTGGATTAGGCCCTTGTTTAATTGGATGTTTGGGCTTTGTTCATGGTACTAGCTAACATGGCCCAGCTTGACGGCCAGAACAGGGCAGACGAGCGTAGGTGCGTGCGCTCTGTTCATCAGTAGCAGCAAAGAGCCGCAGAGCGGCAGCCGGCAGGCGACAAGGCCACAAGGGCTCTCGCGAAGCATGCGGATACCGAAGTCTCAGTCCTCGCTTGCCTTTCAGATTTGTTCGTCTTTACAAGTCACAGCTAAGACTATGAAGTTTGTGCTCATCACCTTGCTGACTCTAACGATATTTACAAATAATAGTACTAATTAAGATCATCGATCATATACCCTGCGTAATTTACCCATCACAGGATTAGTTCAAGCTGTTGAGTAGATCAATGTGAATTGGCTTGATTATGATGGGACACTTGCTATTGCCATGTACACTACTTCAGTCACAAATAAATGGAGTAAATGGCAAGCCAGGTACAACAACTTGCACGGTGGGTGCAACTACATCACACTTCTTGCAAAAATGCTTAAATGGGTCATATATTTTGTTTAAGTTGTGCATTAGACATCAAAAGTTGACTCCACGGCTGATACGCGATGACATGGCGTCCACGTCAGCTCCAACATGGATGGTTCTTTGCAAAAACACCCTCGCCTTTAATTAATAACCACGTTTAAAGACTAGGGGCATCTTGTCAAGTGAATGGTACTCGTCTGTGGCTGTTACCTGAAGAGAATGGATAGTTGCCGGTGCGCCGACCACCATGGCTGCTACGAGCTTCGTGATGAGAAACAAGAGAAACCTTCGCTGTGGACGGGGATGTCTAGACCGGCCCGGATGATCTTGAGATTCACAAAGTCACGATATGCACCTCGTTGTCGACGGGGACATCGCCTCCCATTGAAAGAATAAATGCCGTAAAGGTGCAACACTCGTGTCAAATCTGTGACTTGAACTAGTTGGGTTAGTTCCACCACAGACAATCTAAGCAACTGAGCTATGCTCCCTCTGCAATTTCACAACACAACCATGTTTCAAAGAATAAATTTCATAGCACAAAGTGGCTGTCTCATTTTTCTTTTAACGGGATGGAATCGCTGATCGTGCCAGCTACCATTAGTCCAGGGTGATCATAGTCAAAGTAATTGTTTGATGATTTTTTTGTGCAGAAGCGCCATCAAGCGTAATACAACATATTCAATAAATTGCATAATACGACATATAATTATTGCATGATAATACGGATGATGGACCGGGATCAGTCGATACACAAGAACAATGTTCTGACAGACGACATAATACTGAGACCAAGAATCACAAGATGGTATCCGACAACAATAACTGGCTAGCTAGTCCGAGCACGCGACGATAATGCACCGTATACGATGGACGCATGCATGCATGCGCATCGATCGATCGATCGATCGATCTCAGCCGGTAGAGTTGAAGCTGAGGAGCTTCCACGTCTTGGACTCGGACCCCGGGACGCCCCACACCGTGGAGACGTACTGGCCGGCGACTCCGGTGCCATTGGTCGCCGTGAGCACCATCCAGTAGTAGTTGGCGCCGCCCCCGGCCGGCATGGACCAGCACTGCGACGTGTACTGGTAGTACATCACGCACATGTGGGCCATCTTGTACACGTTCACCGCGAACATGCCCACCTGCTTGATGAAGTAGCTGTTTTCATCCTCCTTCGTGTTGTACCCTGCCGGCGGCGACAGGTCCGCCACCACCACGGCCGCCGCGGTGACCAGAAGAGCTAGCACAGCACCAACCGCCGACGACTTCATGGCTGACGAACGGCGATCGAGCTGTGTATACGTAGGCTGCTAATGCGGCAATACGTACGCACAGCTGTGAGCTAGCTAGCTCTAATAGAGGCTCTGCGAGCTTGTGTCAATGGCGAACTCGGTGCGGTGGTGTGCTACGGCAGACGATGGCTTCGCTATATATATAGCCGTGAAGGCAGCTGCCAGGTAGGTCTAGGGGAATCTAGCCGTCTAGGTTGCCAACCCTGGGGTTGCTTCCAATGCATTTGCCACAGAATTTAACGCATGGAGAGTCAAGCCGCCAGCCAGGGTGTGGTGTTCCATATTGCCGGTCCACTGATGTCGAGGTCAAGGCACGTACCAAAACCTTTGCACGGATGCATGGGTGTTGATGATCGCTGCGTGGAGATTGGAGCGGCGGGCTTGTTTAGTCGCCAGATTTGCGCGGTTCGTTGTTTTTGTTGCCGGAAAGGTGTCGCGCAGAATAACGAAGCGGCCGGGCGCGGGAACTGAAGCACCGGCCGATCGAGCTTTCGAGCTGTGATCGATGCGGCCGCAGTGAAGAAGCTAGCTGGACACTTCGGTGAGACCGGCGGATCAATTAGCTCAGCCGCTCAGGTGTCAAAGGGTGAATTACCTAATGGTTGACATTTATTGTGACTTGTGAGTACTACTCTCTCAGTCTCTCATCAGAATATAAAGGCTTTCTGGGTTTCTTCTACGTCGTCAAGCAATTTTTAGCCTTGCGTCTCAATAGCCAAAAAAAAAATCATAAAGCTTGAGACCAAAAATCACGATAAGTAACTTTTCTAATTTAAAATAATATATCGTATAGTTCTTGTTGGTCAAAGTATGCCTTATGATGTTTTTTTTTTTAGAAAAACAAACCAATAAAGAAAAAAGGCAGATGCGTAGGATTAAAAGGAATGATCATTTTGCAAACTAAGTGTGTTGTGGAACCGGCTCATCCTGGATTGAGTCTACTATACCATGATTGTTGTATTTACATTGATTTACTCTTTTGATGATAGGATGTATGTAGATAACAAGATTGAGTCTAGTTTACCATGATTGTTGTATTTACATTGATTTACGCTTCATAGCTAGGGAAGGGGGAAAGGGGATCGGATAAGAGTATATGTTAATGTCTATGTCAGTATAGGGTTATTATAAAATACCATCTAAAATAGGATATTTTCATTGATATTTCTCGATACGTGATATGCAGGTGAAAGGGTGGTTCACAGTATATATGTATAATGATACAATAATGTATATGTTGTTGTGGGTTGTCAATAGGATATCAAGCACCCAAGTGTTGCCAATAAAAATCGAAATATAAATTATATAAATTCTCAATATATATATATATATATATATATATATATATATATATATATATATATATATATATATTATATAAATTCTCAATATATATATATATATATAAATTATATAAATTGCCTACTGAGAGCCGCGATTACTTTTGAGACATCAATGTCGTATGACAGGTTGTGTTTCAAAAAAAAAATGATTGCGCCACATGTAGGTCATTGTATGTTGTACACAATAGGATTGACCATATCACCATTAGTTACTAGCTACAATAATTTTTCTGTTTGTGCATCAAACAATTCTATAATAAGATTACAATGAATTAATCAGTGGCTTACATTATAGCTTGATTTATGATATATAAACAAGATAAAATACAAAAATGATATATTATGAGAGTAATAAGTGTTCATAAGAAATTGCCCTTCATGGGAGGAGGTATACCACCAAACTGCTACAAACTGGCAAGGTTACAATTCAATGTTGAAATGAATTTCGATACTTTAGACATTAGTCTTGTGATAGGTTGGATAAAATTAAACGAAACCTTTGAGAGTTTAAAGCTTCTTAAGCAAATTTCGAATCCTAAAAGAGCAAATAAAAGGAATAGGAATGAACAAAAGTGGTTCACATAGTTGTCATAAGTTGTCCTATTTGGAGACTGGCGGATATTTTGTAACACTAGTGGTGATTGAATTTGATTCTTGGAGCGGCATTTTTTATCTTCTTGAGTAGTTGAGGTCTGCAATTTCTTTTAAGAGATAGAAGTTTAAGCACTCGAGCATGCACGGTGAAGTGTTGACCCTAGCTAATCATAGAGATTGAGGTTATTGATGTATCAAATCCCCAACGTGTTGGCTTTCTTGCCGTAAGCTTCCTATATACATGGATCAATTAAATTATCCCCAAGTTGAGCAAAATTATTGATAACACATATCCCTGAATTCAAATTCTTTGTAGAGGACTTGTGTAAGGTTCAAACTACATAGATGCAGTGATGTTTTTGTACCACTGCACCTTTTCATATCAAATGAGCACCTGTGTTATCAATTTCTGATGTGAAATCTTGTTGACGACTTCTCATAACAGATAGCAACGTCAAAATTTTGGCCAAAATTGTAGAGATGTAGGTACATGAAGCTGTAAGTCTGTTTAAAAATTGTAGAGCTGTAAAAGTTAAAGTATGATTATCAACATAAAAGCGTACTATTCTTAAAAAAATGATAAAGCCGTCTTTGGATGTTAGATTAATATATCACTAGAAGATATAGTTACTCAAACTATTGCTTTTATGAGTTAGCTTGATGCTTGGTTTTGCTTGTTGAGCCTGTTATGAAGAAATAGTTTGAGCCTTGGATACTTTGCAGTATGAAATTATGGCCTCTTTTTTTTTCATTTTCTGAACTTTGCACTGACGTTCATAACAGTTGAACCTGCAATTGGTGACAATAGGTATGGGTTGAAAGGGGCCATTACAATTTGCAACATTTTTTTTAGTGCCTAACAATAGAAGTTTAGAAGTTACAGAGCAGAGTGCACTTAGCTCCCTGATGAACCAACCTCACATGCTAAATTACAGCCAACACCGATGCTGTGACCGCTGTGACCTTGAATCATCAGTGATTAAAGTATGGATCGAATGATCCAAATCGATATAACAACACTCTATTTCACGATAAAGAATTAGTTGCACAACCAATCACTTCAGAATAATCTTTTACACTCGAGTCAACAGTTACACAGATCGTCTAGAAAGAAGTGAATGAACAAAAATTCGATCCAGCCAGTGGTTACAAACATCTCACAGATTGGTTATCACACAAAATTCTTATATGTTCAGAAGAATCCTTTACAATAACAAGTCAACTGTTACACAGATCTTTTAGCAGGTGCATCGGATGGGATGCGCTCCTCTACGTAGTCAGGATCAGGTGCAGAGGACGCCAAGCGCGCCAGCTCGATGCGGGCACGACATCGGCAGGCCGTCGAGGAGCAGGTCGTCAACGGTGACCGACACCGGTTGCGAGGCCGTGAGCCGGCCGTGCACCGTCCGGACGGCGGCGTCCTGCTGCTGCTTGCTGGGTATCGCCGAGCAAACCCAAATATCTCGGGTAGTACTACGGAATAGGGTCTTCGCCGTCGGGGACGGGGACTCGATCGGTGTGTCATCCCGTCGTCGTCCTCCTGCTGCAGCGATAGTTGATCCATGTATCCATCTATGGATGCCGGTGCGAGCTGTCTCCACGGCTGGCCCTCCTCCACGTTCTGCGTCTCTCCGATATCCGGTGCAGCAGCAGGGCCTTGGTCTGAGAGCACGACGTTGTCCGCGCCAGACGCGGCCGTGTGCTGGGAGTCGTGTTAACAACCTCCATGGCTGCAACTATGAATCTCACACGAATTGGTGGCTTTGGGTACAACTCAGGGATTACACGACCTCGGGGAGAGGGAGGTCGATCAGAACTCAGCAAGCAAGGGGATTAAGAGGAAGTACAGCAAGGGATTGTAGACCTAGAGGAGAGGAGGCTTGGGGAAGAAGATGAACAGGAGCCGTAGCTATTTTCTGTATAATTGATTGATGCCCGTGTGTGTGTTGCTCGCTGCCTCTTGTAGTCCACTGCTCCTTGCTTGGGCCTGGGCAAGCCTGCTCGAACAGCCCACAACTCTTATGACCAACTGGTTTGGGCCCTGACATTCCCCCCTTCTTAACGTCCAGCTTGCCCTCAAGCGGACGTTGAGCAGTTCCCTCCGGATCATAGAGCATCTGTGTAGCCATGGCACCACAATTCCATTGTAGCTGTATAACCTGCAACCTTGGCTGAAAGAATTTCCATGCTTCCACGTGAAGGAAAGAGAAGTGTCTTGGCCCTCTTGCTTACTGTGTCTAACATCCCCAACTTTCCTATTTTCCATTTGCAGAACTTCAGTCAATATCATTGTGCCAACAAAGCTCTGTAGAGGTTTGCAGTGACATAAGAACATCCGAGAAACTAAGCTGCTTGTTGATGTGGAATGAATTTCGGTAAGAAGAGCACACAACCAAAGAATGATGTGCATATCAACAGATGACAACTGCTTTTGAATGCATTTGCAACAGATCTTCACAGGTTGCTTCCCCTCCGTCTTTGCATCATCATAACTGAAAAAGACGATGTTTCCCACATAATTACCAATACCAAAGCAGCTAGCTGAATTGTGCGACAGGAAGGATAGTTTTTCTGAGTAGCTTGTGGTTGTGCTGAAAAACAACTCCCATGCACCATGTGAACTGGAAGATGTTCCTTTAGTTCTTGCCCAGGTTGTTAGCACTGATATGACCACACAAATACCAGCTTCAGTTGTGAGGAGGCCACTTGGGCTTTCAGACTTGAGCATGAACACACCAAGGCTCTGCCCACAGATAAAGTAAGGCCAAGGCATAGGCCTCAATTGAAATCCAATTCCCAGAACATGCATCAGAGTTGCTAATGACCATAGAATCAGCTCAACCATTTTTTTGAATAGATCAATACTGTGCTCAAGTAACCATCTCAGACCACTCAACATCACCACCACGCCTCTGCTGCTCTGAATGTATATTTCATCAGCTCCAAAAATCAGCTCAGCAACCAGATGTAGTTCCCATTTGTCACCGGATGTTAGTTCCACTTCAGCACATCCCCCACACACTGATGACACTCTTATGCATTTCAGAAGCTCGTGAAGTATAGTAGGTGGTACAGACCTGATGTTCTGACGAAATTGAAGTGGCCATGGGGGTTTCCAAACAAAACTGCAACTCCAACTCGTAGAACAATCAACGCTTGAGATGAAAGATGGCCAGGGTATTGGGCGAAGCTTAGCAATATCACCTGTCATCAAACATGCTGAAAGTGTTGGCCAACTGTGTTGCCCTTTGTCTTCACAGTAGTAGGAAGGGCACAACACTGCCTGTAGAACCGGACTGTCCTGGGTGGTCTCGAGTAGCAGAGGTGGTGACCATGGTTGATGCTCAAGTCTTTTCAGGTACAAGGGATACAGGTACACCATGCTTTCCTCACCATGTTTCGTCAAGCAGTTGGTGGCCGCCAGATCGGGTGCAAGTACGGCATCAACATCACAGCCTGAGCGTTTAGTCAAACAGTTGGCGGGCATGAGGACGTCGACTTTGCTGCTCGCACTGTCGAAGGTTGCCGTGTAATTGTGGCCGGACATGGTGGTGGCGGCGTCCGGTTCGTCGGAGAGGGCGACGCCGATGCCCGAGTTGATGTTGGACGTAGCAGCGGCAAGGACAAGGTCCACGAAGGGTTCCTCGGTAGCGGCATACATCACAGCAGATGCCGTGACCTCGATGCCGTGGCTCGGACATTTCGTCGAGCACTTGGTGAACGTGCCGATGTCGCCGTCGCAGGGCTCGACGTAGATTGCCAAGGTCGCACCAGCAACATGGTCGGAGTTGGGGATGACCTCCTCGGTGACGGTGCACACTGGAACGGGCATGGAGGCGTCGACGACGAGGTTGGGGAATTTCGTCGAACACTTGGCGAGCGCTCCAGTGTTGATGTCGCTAGGCTCGGCGTCGGTGGTCGAGGTCGCATCAGCGGCGAGGTCGAGGTCAGGGGTGACCTCCTGAGCCACCGCAGCGTCAAGGACGCCCGAGCCCCCGCTTGTACGGGCGCCGGATTGGGCAACCCGTGCATCCCACTTGGCTTCCTGCTCGTCAAAGAGTTTGTCTATGGCTTCAATGAACATCTTCGTCTGCAAGTCAAGGAGGGCCTTGAGCTCCTCAAGCGCGGCGCCCTCAAGGACCGGTGTCTCTGATACCATATTGTTAGCAACCACCTCAAGTGGGATGCACGGGTTGCCCAATCCGGCGCCCGTACAAGCGGGGGCTCGGGCGTCCTCGACGCTGCGGTGGCTCAGGAGGTCACCCCTGACCTCGACCTCGCCGCTGATGCGACCTCGACCACCGACGCCGAGCCTAGCGACATCAACACTGGAGCGCTCGCCAAGTGTTCGACGAAATTCCCCAACCTCGTTGTCGACGCCTCCATGCCCGTTCCAGTGTGCACCGTCACCGAGGAGGTCATCCCCAACTCCGACCATGTTGCTGGTGCGACCTCGGCAATCTACGTCGAGCCCTGCGACGGCGACATCGGCACGTTCACCAAGTGCTCGACGAAATGTCCGAGCCACGGCATCGAGGTCACGGCATCTGCTGTGATGTATGCCGCTACCGAGGAACCCTTCGTGGACCTTGTCCTTGCCGCTGCTACGTCCAACATCAACTCGGGCATCGGCGTCGCCCTCTCCGACGAACCGGACGCCGCCACCACCATGTCCGGCCACAATTACACGGCAACCTTCGACAGTGCGAGCAGCAAAGTCGACGTCCTCATGCCCGCCAACTGTTTGACTAAACGCTCAGGCTGTGATGTTGATGCCGTACTTGCACCCGATCTGGCGGCCACCAACTGCTTGACGAAACATGGTGAGGAAAGCATGGTGTACCTGTATCCCTTGTACCTGAAAAGACTTGAGCATCAACCATGGTCACCACCTCTGCTACTCGAGACCACCCAGGACAGTCCGGTTCTACAGGCAGTGTTGTGCCCTTCCTACTACTGTGAAGACAAAGGGCAACACAGTTGGCCAACACTTTCAGCATGTTTGATGACAGGTGATATTGCTAAGCTTCGCCCAATACCCTGGCCATCTTTCATCTCAAGCGTTGATTGTTCTACGAGTTGGAGTTGCAGTTTTGTTTGGAAACCCCCATGGCCACTTCAATTTCGTCAGAACATCAGGTCTGTACCACCTACTATACTTCACGAGCTTCTGAAATGCATAAGAGTGTCATCAGTGTGTGGGGGATGTGCTGAAGTGGAACTAACATCCGGTGACAAATGGGAACTACATCTGGTTGCTGAGCTGATTTTTGGAGCTGATGAAATATACATTCAGAGCAGCAGAGGCGTGGTGGTGATGTTGAGTGGTCTGAGATGGTTACTTGAGCACAGTATTGATCTATTCAAAAAAATGGTTGAGCTGATTCTATGGTCATTAGCAACTCTGATGCATGTTCTGGGAATTGGATTTCAATTGAGGCCTATGCCTTGGCCTTACTTTATCTGTGGGCAGAGCCTTGGTGTGTTCATGCTCAAGTCTGAAAGCCCAAGTGGCCTCCTCACAACTGAAGCTGGTATTTGTGTGGTCATATCAGTGCTAACAACCTGGGCAAGAACTAAAGGAACATCTTCCAGTTCACATGGTGCATGGGAGTTGTTTTTCAGCACAACCACAAGCTACTCAGAAAAACTATCCTTCCTGTCGCACAATTCAGCTAGCTGCTTTGGTATTGGTAATTATGTGGGAAACATCGTCTTTTTCAGTTATGATGATGCAAAGACGGAGGGGAAGCAACCTGTGAAGATCTGTTGCAAATGCATTCAAAAGCAGTTGTCATCTGTTGATATGCACATCATTCTTTGGTTGTGTGCTCTTCTTACCGAAATTCATTCCACATCAACAAGCAGCTTAGTTTCTCGGATGTTCTTATGTCACTGCAAACCTCTACAGAGCTTTGTTGGCACAATGATATTGACTGAAGTTCTGCAAATGGAAAATAGGAAAGTTGGGGATGTTAGACACAGTAAGCAAGAGGGCCAAGACACTTCTCTTTCCTTCACGTGGAAGCATGGAAATTCTTTCAGCCAAGGTTGCAGGTTATACAGCTACAATGGAATTGTGGTGCCATGGCTACACAGATGCTCTATGATCCGGAGGGAACTGCTCAACGTCCGCTTGAGGGCAAGCTGGACATTAAGAAGGGGGGAATGTCAGGGCCCAAACCAGTTGGTCATAAGAGTTGTGGGCTGTTCGAGCAGGCTTGCCCAGGCCCAAGCAAGGAGCAGTGGACTACAAGAGGCAGCGAGCAACACACACACGGGCATCAATCAATTATACAGAAAATAGCTACGGCTCCTGTTCATCTTCTTCCCCAAGCCTCCTCTCCTCTAGGTCTACAATCCCTTGCTGTACTTCCTCTTAATCCCCTTGCTTGCTGAGTTCTGATCGACCTCCCTCTCCCCGAGGTCGTGTAATCCCTGAGTTGTACCCAAAGCCACCAATTCGTGTGAGATTCATAGTTGCAGCCATGGAGGTTGTTAACAATATGGTATCAGAGCCGACCCTTGCGGTTTCACGGGCGCGTGTGGGCGCAGTTGCGCAGGCATGGTGCGCATGGCTGGTGTGGGCCCAGAGTGGTCACACAGCATGGCACATGCGCTGGCACTGGACACACGGACGTGGCCAAGAGGGGACGTTCCTGGATTGGGGTTGATCGACGAGGACGTCGATCTTCTAAGGGGGTGAGTATGTGACATCCCAGCCCAAGGCTTAATAGGATTGATAGAATATTCATATCAACAAGTTGCAACTTCTTTTCCGGAAGCTCATCTCGAAAGAACTCCGAGGTTAAGCGTGCTGGGCCTGGAGCAATTTCGGGATGGGTGACCGACCGGGAAGTCGTTCCCGGGTGCGCACGAGTGAGGACAAAGTGCACAGAAAAGACTGGTGTTGGTCTGTGGGGTCAGTCTTGACGTCCTAGAGAGCTGCCAGGCGTGCGGGCCCGGCCTCGAGGAGGCGGGACGCTACAAGTGGTATCAGAGCCCCCAAGCGTATAATTGATTGATGCCCGTGTGTGTGTTGCTCGCTGCCTCTTGTAGTCCACTGCTCCTTGCTTGGGCCTGGGCAAGCCTGCTCGAACAGCCCACAACTCTTATGACCAACTGGTTTGGGCCCTGACAAGTCGCCGTATCGAGGCGTTCGCCGTCGTCCGCCGCCATCCTCTTGGCGCCTGACTTCACGTGGTACGACTTACGAGAACATCTGCTGCACGTACCCGCAGCCGGCGTTCACCGCCTTGGGGCGGGCCTCGGGCGTCGTGGAAGAGGGACACCATGGCGTTAGCGCTGCAAGCGGGGCGGGCCGCGCCGCAACGCCGCCAGGCCGGCCCGCGCCGCAAACCCGCACACGACCTGTTTAAGCGTCCGCTTCGTCGATGCGGGCCGAAGCGGCGCGGCTCGCGGGACCGGCGGCGCCGCAACCCGCAACTAGCGGAAGCAGCTCGCTGCGTCAGCGGCTGTGGCGGGGGACGAGGGGAGGAGGAGGCGGGCAGCAGCTGAAGCCGGCCGAGGAGGGCGATGCGGCCGGTCGCCAAGAAGACCAAGAAGAAGGTCGACCTCGTCACCAACAAGGACGCATGGCGACGGCGACGACGACGCATCCTTCCACGCCACGCCTTCCCGTGCCGACGCCGGCTTCCAGCGCCCTCTTGCCCCAAAGCCGAGCCCTCCAGCACCCTGGACCTCTCCTTCTTCCAAGATATCACCCTGTTCGCTGCTGGAACAATCCACCTTGGTGGTGTCTGCATTGTGTTCGTGGAAATGCCTAGGAAGGAACTGGCATGCTAGTGTTCTGTGGTACTTGTTCATTCCTGAAAAGATAAATTTCCATAGTGGTTTCATCACTTTCTTGTGGAAACAGAGCCGTGGTAGTATATGACCGGTTCATCGACTCATCGTTCTCTGGACATCCATGTAGCTTAGTCTGATTGACAAGAACTAAACTGTTGTAGCCGCTTTTTGAGTAAGATAAGGTATTGTCAATCTTGCTCTTTCGTTAACATGTACTAGTAATCTTGATTACTTCAGTTTCAATGAAGCCAAAACGTTGTTGCTCCCTTTGTATCTGTGCAAACTATTTTGGTTTGTCTTTGACGAAGCTTTGCTTACCAAGTATCTTTTTCTATTATTACTGTCCTTAAGTTTCTGAAAGCATCACCTTTACCCGCCACTGCACAATTTCCTGCCTTGAGTTGATACCGATTGTAAACGGTGCAGATGATCCCTCCTCAGTTTTGCTTTTGCTTATCAGGCCATTCAGTTAAATTAACTAATTACTACTTCAAGTCTCGCAGCTTTGTTCTGAGATACTGCAGCTTGAAGGCCGTTGTATTTTACCTACCTATTTGCCTATAGTGAAACTGCAGCGAAAATACAGGTTTGAAATATCAGGCCATTCAATTAAACGAACGAACTAGTGCTCTGGGAAGTCTCGCGGCTCATGCGGAGGCCTGCAGCGTGCAAGGCTCGCGGCGTGCAAGCGGCAGACGTGCGCGGCTCAATTAAACGAACGAACTAGTGCTCTGCAGCGTGCAAGCGGCAGACGTCGCGGCTAGCTTGCGGCGGCTTGCGGCAACCCGCCAACAGCAAGCGGCGGCATGCGGGCCTCCGCATCAGCCTGCTTCGGCAATTGCGGCTGATGCGGCGCGCGGCGCGGGCGCCCGCATCCCGCCCCGCTTGCTCTACATGGCGTGGTCGCTGATGTGGGTTGCGTTCATTGAGGTCAGCGCAGCGGGAGAACAGGAAGGGTTGAGGTAGAGAGCGCAGCGGGAGAACAGGAAGGGTTGAGGTAGAGAGCAGGGGTAATGGCCAGTCCCTACTGACCACTGACGCAACGCGCTGTAGGACCAGACGGATAGAACGGGATCGGAATCGTGAATCCGCGTTCCAAGTCCCTTGCGCCGGCGCGGCCAGCAGCCACGAAGCCCTCACAAGCGCCGGGAGTCACGTCCCAGTACGTTGTACGTCGAGAAGTCGTCGTCGAACGCGTCCGAGTCCCGACGCACGACCTGCACCGAGGCGTCGCGGCCCCGGCGTCAAGCTCCGCGGCGCTCTTCTTGCTCTAGCTGCCGACGGCCGGGGGGTCGGATTCGTCGAAACCAGCGGGCATCGTCCGCACCAGGAGTCCAGGACTGCGATGCTGCTGACGAGCCAGGGGGAGTCAACTTCTTGCTCAGCGCCGTGGTTCATTCGGCCACCGACGCAGGTTACGACGTCGTCGACAAATGATAGTAGCTGCGCCGGGGATAGAGCCCCCAGGGCTGGTCTATCTTGCTGGGGATGACGCGCCACCGATGCAGGCTGCTGATCGTTGACGGCTTCTAGTTCATGATTAGTCTCTTTTCAGTGTTGGTTCATCAAGTGTGTTAGCTCTCTCTCAATTGATCTCGTGTAATAGGTTAAAGGAATTTGCCAGTGTTTCCTCTGTAACATTGATGAAAAGTAACTCTGTTTCCGAGGGTTTACACTTCCCTGACGAAATTTGGCGACGTATGGTATCACTTTCTTAAACATTGCCGGTCATCACGATCTTCAGTTCTTCACGATTTTTTCATAACAACTTTTGTAATCATTATAGCAACATTCAAGAGAAGATCAGTGAACCACATCAAAGATGGACTTGACAACTAACAGAGTGAAAAACAGAGTAGGATTTTTTTTTCAGGAAAAATTCATTCAAGAAACAGAGTGGGAGTTCTGCAGAAAAAGATAGTTCAAAAACAGGGTTGACAACTAGCCTACTTCACATCCCCTGCATGCTGAAAACAGAGTCACTTGAACTCGTTCCGTCGATGACCCTCCGTCAGCGATGCCCTGCTTCACCTCTAGTGCCAGAGCCTATGCTGACCCTCCTTCACCGTCCTCTCCGCGACGGCTCGATCACACACGTCCTTCATGTCCATCCCCATCCTCCAAAAGGCGCACTCGGCCTTGCATAACATCTCTCGTAATGCTCTGATCTGAACCAACAGCCATTAATATCATATGAGTTGTAAGATAGTGCACGATGGCAAGAAATTTTCAAACAAACAGACACTCTTCGGAGCGCTCCACCACTACAATACCGCCATGGGCGACGACAAGGAGGGGCTAGGCCTTCCCTATGCTAAGCGTACATGCCATATATGACAAGATTTGACCATATAAATCAGCGAAAAAGTTTAAATTCGACCCCTCTCAAAATTGATTTGTTACTACCCCCCCCCCCCCCCCCCCCAAAAAAAAAAAAAAAACTTCCTGGCTTCTCCCCTGCATGTCGGATTATCGGTATTTAGGACTTTGTCCACTTGGATAACATGGTCAGCGATATATGATGATATGCAATGTGTTAACTCCTGCTCATTATATATGCTTTTGCAATGGATGCCTCCACTCTAGTAGCCCTGTGTTGCGCACTTTTAGTCGAAGGCTATGTATACACCTAATAATGAATATTTTGAATCCTATTAATATTATTTTACCATAAAAGAATATTTTGAATTTGTGTTAATGTGAAGCCTCATCACCCGTGGGCATCTGGGTGGACTGTCGAAATATGGGGACTTATACAATGCCACGTGAATATGAGAACTTATACAAGTCCGTATTGTCGATAAATATTACCCTTGCTCGATCGGTTCTCAGAGATGTGATCCCCAGGAATGGCTCGAAACGATAGTCTGCAAACAAAAGGAGCTAGGCGGTAGGCAGACCTATAGCTAACTGAATAGCCACTGTGCCCGGAAAAAAAAGGGATGAATAGTCACTGCTCTCAAGCGCTGTAGCGTTGTCTTTTGCACCGTTCGTCAAGATCACAACCAATCACCGTGGACCGGTTCACGTTGCTGGCATCTCAAGACGACGACCCCCTTTCCCGCCGTGTCCTCTCTTGCCTAGGGATTCGTGACACCCGAAGACTCAGCACCAATTAGGCGTTTGACGCACGGTCGCCGTCGCACTCACGCCCCGTAGGTCGCGCGCGCGTCGCCAGGTTTGCAGCATGCACTACACCTCGCCATGGACCAAAACCTCGCTATAAATAGGTGGGCTCTGCCATGCACAACACGCAGTGAAGAGTACGAAGCTAGCTCAGCTTGAAGTGCAAAATGAGGTCGCCGTCGATCTTCTTCTTCCTCCTCCCGCTCCTCCTCGCCGCGCGCGCCGCCTCCGGCGTGCCCCCGCCGCTCGGAGGCGCCGCCGCCGCGGAACTGCGGGAGCACCAACGC
This sequence comes from Eragrostis curvula, assembly GCA_007726485.1. Taxonomy (NCBI): domain Eukaryota; kingdom Viridiplantae; phylum Streptophyta; class Magnoliopsida; order Poales; family Poaceae; genus Eragrostis; species Eragrostis curvula. Next base: position 29,793,841 of record CM017439.1, read on the forward strand.
GGCGGCGGGCACGAGGAGCCCGGGAGCGCCGCGTTCTACCTGAAGGTGGGCAAGTTCGCGGTGTGGATTTACAGCCTGCACCACGGGATCTCGCCGGTGCTGCAGCTGGAACGCGTCGTGTCGGCGGCCACGCGGCAGGCGAAGGACGGCCGCGGGGTGGAGTACCTTCTGGTTCTGCGCGTGGCCAAGCTCGGCACGTGCCAGGCGCTCGTGTGGGGCGTGCCGGGGGAGGGTTCGCAGGAGTGGAAGCTCAGGGAGTTGAAGCAGGTGGGCCGAGCGTAACAGCTGACGATAGAGGCTGACCGCGCCTCTGCTCCTTTTTGGGTGGCTTTTGGCAGTCCCAGAGACGGACGCTCGAGAGCGAATGGATGTGTTTTAGTAGTACTACCTACCGTACGTATGGACGTGTTTTTGTGTCTGGTGTTTCTCGTGAAGTCGTGATGAGTGAGTATGCGTTGTTTGCGTCTTAACTTGCGTAATAACAAACAAAATAAGAAAAGGCAAGTGTAACGTTTCTGAAAGTTAAATATATACTAGCAAATTACCCGTGCTTGCAAACGGGAGTTGATTTTTTAAAAAAATTATTTATCTAGTTATGTCATACTGTTTTAAAATTTTATTCATCTCCTCTGTTGGCTTGTAAATTACAACAAATAGCTATCTTTTCAAATAATGGTATTCACTAGTGGGATCCGGCGCGCTGTTACCTGGTAGTTTTCGTTAGGAGAGAGCTGATATGGTTTGATTATTTTATATCTGAGTAAAATCTTTTTGGTTTTCTACCGAAGGGGGCACCATAGTAAAGAATAGTATGGTATTTTTAAATTATAGTGTATATATATATAAAAAAAAGATCAACGTATTGATAAAATATACTGAACAGGTACCAGGGATGCATGATACGCACGGGTAGCAACATAGCAGTTTCATGTACATATAAGGCCAATGACCGAGTGGGATGTTTGCATCTCATCATTTAACAGAACACGACACAGAGGATTATTTTACTCGCTACCAGGAAATGACACGACATGCCGAGCAATCGTATTTTTGGACATCATCCACACCTTTTGTTATTATCTAGATTTTTTGGTGCTCAAGTGTTGTCATTGAAACAATGAGAGGGTGTGGTCTATCTGGATGTCGTTGTTGAAAGAGTAGAGGCATCTGAGAGGCCTGGATAATTCTTAACTCTTCAAGAAAGGCGTCAGTCTCTTCAATTGTTGCATTCCATTCATTGGAAGCTGTTTTTATGGTGCTGATCATCATGTTTGCTCTTCTAATCAAAGATCTGTTTCTGTCGATGGTTGATTCTTTCAAGCAGTAATTAAAATCATTGAAGCGTACGTGATGCCAACCTTCAATGGATGCGATTGCTTTGGTAGTAGCGTCATCATCAGCAACTTCTTCTGTCAAGGCTGGAGAGCTTGATATCACAGCTGGTATGTTGTTTCTCAAGGCATGGATGGAAGGATAAAATCTGCAGCAACTGACAATTTCAGTGTCCGAATAATTTATGTTTTTGTAGGTTGCACACGGTGCATTTCGTGCTTGCAAAATATGCTGAATCATGTATTTCGTGTTTATAGGCTGCTTCATTTTGTGCTGGTTCAACAGCCGAAAAGCATGGGTAGCTTGGGAAGCAATATATGCATTTCTGAGATACCACTGATCGGCAATGGCAAAGACACCAGGATAATCACATGAGCATGTGAATGCACTCAGTACTGATAAATGCGAGACGACATCTTTTTTTCTTGAACAATGAGACGACATCTTTCAGAATCAACACGAACCATAAGCCTAGAGAAAATTTATTCCCACGATAATTACAACGATATTATATCAGAGAAAAAGGTTTTGAGGTAGCGGCATATATACAACTAAGATGTAGACATGAACACAATAAGCTAACAATCTGATCATTTCTAAAGTTTAAACACAATTCAGTGGGAAATAACCTTAAGCTGAACACAAAATGAGGCCAAAATCATTTTGTAAGTTAGGAGCAGATGGATTTAGTTTAAGTAGACATAAACCAACATTCAAGTAGAATAGATTTAGTTTAATCTAGAAAATAAAGATGGAGAAAAGAAAACCTCAGCTGTTTCCAAAACCCTTCTTGGCCCATTTTCTTTCTCCTCTTTTGTCTGTCTTTTTCTTTCACCAAGGGCAGTATGCTTCCCCTTTCTCCTCCTTCTCCGGCCAGGCTCCCCTCTTCCAACATGCCAGAAGTCCTCCTCGCGCGGACCACCTCAGCCCAGAAGTGGGTGTATGGACAGAAATACAAAACAAATGGAGGACGAGCTTTATAAAAAGAATGAGGCCGAAAGGAATGGATATAGCTCGAATTTTGATGAATTTAGAAGGAATAATAAGGTCAGTCGGAGCTCGGGTGGTTGAGATATGAATTTCAAAGTGGAGGCTGTCGGTTTAAATCCAAAAATGAATAAATTGGTATTTGGGATATGTGGCTCACGGGCTTTGTTTAAAGCTGAACAGCCTGCTGATGTACGGGCCTTCATGGAAGGTATATGGGCTTGTGGCCTAATTAATTAAACAATGCTTGATTAACTCATGAGTTGGCCCAGAAATACCAAGGCCGAAATCAAACAGAGAGGTATCGTCGTTCTCCTTGTCTCTCTCCTCCGCCATGGACGTCATGTGAAGCTCGAATCCGGTACGGGGAGAGAGGGAAAGGGCGACCAAGGAGAGGGGGAATCGGATGCCTACCGTACTGCAGTTTCATTTGAGGTGTAAATTTGGGTTGTGGCAATTGGGAATATGACTACCACGGGGAGTGTTGGTGACCGGTGGCGATTGCTGTTCGGGGTGAGCACGGGAGAGAGGGAGGGGGCGATTAAGCGAGCTGGGAGGTAGAAACGTCCACGGCGCAATGTCGTGCGTGCGTACAACCGGCTTCGCTTTGAACGGAGTTGCAACAGGGCACGGATGCGAGTCCGAACAGGATACACACTACGAACGGATTCGCAACTGGACGCAAACTCGCGCTCTTTGCGGATTTGAGGACGCGCAAAGGAAAAACGCGGCGAGCGGACTCGCTCCTAGGCTGACGATAGACTAACTTTAGACTTTTTAGGAGTAGAGATGATGTGTTCGCTTCTGTATGATTTGCCACTTTTTGTCTCCTTTGGGTGTGTTTGTTTCGTTTAGGACTAAAGTTTATGTCAAAGTTCTTGCTATTTAAAGGTATTAAATAAAGTGTAATTATAAAACTTTTTGCAGAAATTTAGGCTACTTTGTAAGACGAATCTAATGAGGGTAAGTAAGCTGTGATTAGATGATGGTTACTGTAGCATCACTGTAGCGAACCATAGCTTAATTAGTCTCGTTAGATTCGTCTCGTAAATTAGCACTCATCTGTAAAAAGATTTTATAATTAGACTTTATTTAATACCCATAAATAGCAAGATTTTCTGGACTAAACTTTAAGACTAAAGGAAACGAAATGGGTTGAAAACCGAGCCAAACCCCGACCCACACCAATTGCGGCAGCACATCTGGCCCGATTCGAACCAACCCACCAATTCATCTGTGCAAACCAGAAAAAGCCAAACTAAATGAAAATTCGGCCCAAAACCACACCAGCCCAGAGCTCCGACCACAGTTTGGAACCGGTTCCAGACCCGATGGGCAGGCCGCAGGCGGCCACAGCGGCGGCGGCGACCATCGCCAAGAAACACGAATCTGGATGGGGATCTGGGCGACGCCGGCGCCGACATCGCCTCCAGCTGCGGCATCCTTGGCTTCCTCATGGGCGCCGATGCCGAGGACGGCTTCCTCATGGGCGCCGGCTCATGCAGCGGCTTGGTGCGGCAGCGGAGCATGGGCGTGGCGGGTTGCTGCCGGACTTGGAGAAGAAGCAGTCGTGGATGCAGCGGTTCTTAGTCTTGGCGTCGTCGTCGAACTGGACGGACGTCACAGCGCCCTCCACCACCACGTCCCCATCTTCTCGTCGACTAGTCAGACAAACAAGAACCCGAGAAGCAGGAAGGTGGCGCTGCTGCTACAGAGAACTCTTTAATTTGCTTCAACGATGCTCTGCTGCTCCTTGTAGTAATATGATGCACCAGCACCACATGTCAATGGCATGGCAAGGGAATCCCGGGGAAGAAGGCTGCGTGGAGTGTTGCCTTTAAGCAGGAATTTCCTCTGCCTCCCTAAGGCAACCAATTGTCTTGAAAAGGAGGAACAGAGGCATAAAATTGACATAAATTGTAAATTGCTTTATTTCAATTGTATTTGTCTTTTGTACACTTTAAGCAAACTTCATCTTACTACATATGCTGGTGATAAAATGGATGCCGCATATGTGCACAACTTATTTCGAACAAAAAAAAAATCAGAACATTCTGAACATCATGTTATTGTTACAAGGAGAGAAAAGCTTTCTTACGGATCACATTATTTGAATGAAGAGGCACTATACTATTAATGTTTCATATCCAAATAGTCCACTGATGCTTGAGAGCTGAAGATAATGGCAAGACCAATTTATCTGAACAATTGCATTGTCTAATATACTTGAACAGGCACTTGCAATAATCAGTGGCCATAACTTTCAGAATCATATTTCAGAGCTTATTTAGCCACAAATTCTCACCATATAGCCTACAGCTTTTGCACCTTATTCAGAGAATACTAAATATGCCGAATCATAAATATGAGAAAGCTATGTATATAAAGACATAAAAAAGATTCAAAAGATGCATGGAAAGGCATCTGTTAAAAGCAGTAACACAAATGCTACCAGAACATATATCAGTAAATGATTGGATACTACTGCATTCATTCATGGGGTAATATGGTTACTTCAAATCAATCCCTGACTAACAGTATGCAGGCAGACATTGACAGGGAAGTGGAAAGAAACTGCAGGCAGCTCTCATCTCGTTAACACGGCTGAAGACGTTGTTGATGGTGACCTTTCTTCGGCGTTCCTCTCCCGCGACCAGCGACCCTCTCCCTGTGCAGTGTTGGCCCAGGTGATTAACTCTAACATGCAGTAGTCTGACGTGGTCCGATGGAGCTGGAGGAAAAGGAGGCCGTGGCGACGGCTGAGCTGGAGGAGCCCTAGGCAGTGATGGCGGAACCGCTGACGAATCCGTCTTGGCGGCGACGGCGACGAGGAAGGCGCTCACTAGGACCTCGGCGGCGATGGCGGAGCCGCTCATGAGGGAAGGCGCCGAAATCGTCCTTGGCAGCGGTTGTAGCAGCAGCGCCGCGCTCGCGACGGCGGTGGGGTGGAGAAGGTTTCGATCTGGATGGCAACTGTGGGCTTAGACTGTTTGGGACCGAACTGATACAAACCAAACCAAACGGAATCCAAACCGTTTTACTGCAACCAAATCAAACCAGCTCATATTAGGGCAGATACAACGCTACACGTAGGTAGTCTCATAAGCCGTCTCATGCAACGTCACGTAGGATTTTTTATGAGGTGGAAGAGAGAGAGAGGAAAAAGGAAGAGACGGTTACCTCAAACGCTAAAATTTAAGAGTATGAGACGACTTACACATCATTGTACGACTTGTAGTTGCCATGCAACTCAAAAACATTCATTTTCTCATCCATAAATTAAGGGAATATGCTATTTCTACTAGACAACTAAAACAATCATCCATTATATCTGTTGTCTGATAAACAGTCTGAAGATTACGTGACATGTATGAGGCGGTCTCATAGACAGCTCCATTGTACCTGTCCTTATACGTCAGCCCATTTGAATCCATCTAAATTGAACCCAAAGCAAAAACCAAACTGTTGGAGCCGGTTCCAACCCAAACCATTCTCAGGCTTACCCTTAGACGCTGGCTAGATATTGCTTGGATTTCTAGCTTTGTTTATCTTTGTTCTTTGTGGTGGAACCAACCCACTTAGGTTCAAGTCTGTGACTTGATACGGGTGTTGCACATTTATGATTACTTATTTTTTCAGTGTCCTTAAGGTTACTTAGTGAATCTCAATTAGATCAGCGAGCTCAAATGATAGTTATGGGTTGCGTGGGTATGTTTATAGGGATGAGTACCCGTGCATGTTTGTGAGTGTCGCATTGTGTTTAAAAAATGTTGATCGATCATACAAATACGCAGTAAATTAGAAATGAAGGTACACACTTAAACACATGCATGCTTTGCGAGCCAACGGACTACGTGCAGCAGAGCACTAGCATTGATAGCGCTGTAGGACGTCGTCGGCCATGCTCTGGAGCAGCTCCCAGACGTCCCGGACGTGGCGCATCTCCGTCGCGGCACCGCCGACGGCGAGCCGGATCACGAACTTGCCCTCCACGACGAAGTGCGTCATGAACGCCCGGCCGCTGGCGTTCACCGCCGCCAGGAGCTCCCGGTTGACGTCGTTCACCATGGCGTCGTCGCCCAGGTCGAAACAGCAGCTTGGTCGACGGAGGCGGAAGCAGACCAGGGAGAACTTCCTGGGCGCCACGACCTCGAAGCGCTCGTCGGTTGCCACCGCCCGCTCGAACCACTTGGCTGCCGCGACGTGCCGGCGGATGTGCGCTCGCAGGCCGGCCGCGCCGTAGCGCCGCAGCACGACCCAGAGCTTGATGGCGCGGAACCGGCGCGACAGGGAGATCTGCCAGTCCTTGTAGTCGATCGCCGCCGGTTTCTTGGCCGTGTCGCTCGTGCCGTCGACGTTCTTGAGGTACTCCGGGTCGGTGGACAGCGCGGACGTCAGGTCGCCGGGGTTCGCCACCCAGAGGCAGCAGCAGTCCGTGTTGGTGAGGAACCACTTGTGCGGGTTCATGCTCACCGAGTCGGCCAGCTCGGCGCCGTCCAGGTAGCTCTGGAACTCCGGGCACACGGCCGCGCTGCCGGCGTACGCGGCATCGACGTGCAGCCACATGCCGTGCTGGCGCGCCACCTCCCCGAGCTCGCGCACCGGGTCGACCGCCCCGATCCCCGTCGTTCCCACCGTGGCGCACAGGTACAGCGGCACGAGGCCGCGCGCGACGTCGCGGTCGACCGCGGCCAGAACGGCGTCGGCGGTCAGGCCATGCTCGGAGGCCGGCGACGTCGGCACGACGCGGAAGTTGGAGGGCGGGATGCCGACGAGGCGCGCGCCCTTCTGGAACGTGACGTGCGTCTGGTCGGACGCGTACACCACCAGCTTCGTGATGGCCTCGTACCCAAGCGCGCGCAGCGCGCGGTCCCGCGCCGCGGCCAGCGTGCACACCACGGCCTCGCAGGTGCTCCCATGCAGCACGCCGCCGCCGCCGCCGGAGAAGAGCAGCCGGCCCGGAAGCCCCAGCAGCTTGCCCATCCAGTCCATCACAACGCCTTCGAGCTCGGCGGCGGCCGGCGACGCGGCCCACACGAACGGCACGACGTTGAGCCCGGCCGATATCATCTCCCCGGCGAACCCGGCGGCGCTGGCGTTCATCGGGAAGTAGGCGAAGAAGCTGGGGCTCTGCCAGTGGGTCAGCCCCGGCAGGATGTCCCGCCGCACGTCCTCCAGCACGCGCTCCATCGGCTCGCCCGACTCCGGCGCGGCCTCCGGGAGCAGCGCGCGCAGCCGGCCAGGCTCGAGGTCGGCCGCGCGGACGGGGTACTTGTCCACGTCACCGTAGTACTCGGCCAGGAAGGTGAGCACCGCGCGCGAGTCTCGCGCGAAGGCCTCGGGGTCCAGAGGATGCACCGCGGCGTCCAGTGGCAAGCTGCCCATATCCACAGGTTCCTGGTACACTAGCTACTTCCTAGGTTGTTCGAGTCGAAATACAATCTGTGGTTTTTAGCATGGCTTACTCCTGTAGTTTTGGGGGGTTTAAATAAGAAAACTGTTGTCCCAAGAGCAGCTGCGTGCACAGTTTTCGCGTGCACAATTATTGCTGACATAGAAGGCATACCAAAAGAATAGAATGGTTACATGATTTGACACGGCTGCGAGTCCTTTATAATTTTTTTTCACATATTCTAATATAAGTTGTAAAAATACAGAATTTTTTTTATTACACAGTACAACTCAGACACTCACAACGCACGCACACTCACCCCTATGAACGCACGTACGCAAACCCTACCTTTATGAGCATCTTCGGAGACTGAGCCGGCAAATCCTCCAGATTGACGAAGTCACCACTGGCGTCTCGCTGTCGACGGTCATGTCGCCTACCGCTGAAAGCACAAATGCCGTTAAATCCTAAAAAATTCGCTCCCACCGGGAGTCGAACTCAGGACCTCAAAGGTGCTACTCGGATGCCTTAACCACTAGGCCAAGACTCCTTTCACGTAAAAATACAGATTAACTGTATGTAAAAAATAGTAGTATATTGTTACTGAACGACTGAAAATATTCAAAATCATCAAACTCTTGTGCGAGGTCACACCTAAGCTTTTGTGCGAGTTACATCAACATTTACTACTCCCTCCGTAAATTTGTCTGTCAACACATTGTTATTATATTAAAATCATAATGATATGTACTACATAATTACCACTCTTTTATGATTAAAAAATATATATTACCCTATTGCAAGTAAATCATTTTGATTTTTAATATGAATGTGCCACATAAAATGGAACGCGAAGAAAGTTTTGTTTTCAATTCCAAGGGCAAGTTTGTTCGAGTTGGAGCTTTCAAGCTTTTCAAAAAGCTGGTGGTTAGCTGTTAGGTTTTCACCATGTGGTCCAAGCTAGTTTCTACTGTATGGATTCTCCACGACGACATACTGAGGGAATTATAAAGACAATTGAAGTACTCACCAGGAGTTACCTTGTGGCACACTACTAGTCAGAAAATAACGACCATACAATTTATTGGAATCACCTCTGGATTATGGAAATGGAAATTACTTTATTTTGTGGTAATTAATAATTGTGAAATTTTAAAATAGTAACTAATTCAGTGTGAAAATTTGTCTAAACCTGAGGGAGTGACAACGTGATATGAAAATGTTAGGTGTGCTGTCCATCTGCCATTCATAGTATTTGTTTTTGTGGTTCTCGGCTGCCATAATCGTGAAGATCCCTGTGAAAAGGAAAAAATCATAGTCCTGAAGATCACTGTGAAAAGGAAAAACATCATAGTCCTGAAGATTGTAAAGCGATAAGATCACGTGATTCACATGCGCTGCAATATCCGCGGGGACAAGCAACGCGAGGCAAGCCAGCTCCACTGCCGTGCACTGCAGCGGGTAACATTCCTTCCTTGCACACTGCGTGGCCGTATGGGCCTTTGTGTCTTCCTCAACAAAATTAACTGTGTCACTCATCGTTGCCATCAGATGCTCAAAAAAAAAAACTCATCGTTGCCATCATCGCTGGGCAGTGCGTAGCTTCTCCCGTTGCATGAGTGTTGACAAACAGAGGCAGAGCACTCATTTTTTTTTTTTTGACAAACAGAGCACTCATGGTGGAGCTCAAAAAAAAAAAAAAAAAACAGAGCACTCATGGAAGCTGACAAATACGGTTTTATGCTTAGTTTATATATATGTAGGTATAAGTGTATGCAACGCAAAAGTGCTGAGACGGAGAAGCTGAACTGAGAAACGTTATGGCCTTGGTGTTGCTTTGCACGTGACCCGTTCCAATTTGGCTTTCCACTTGATCCAAATCAGTCCATTCTCCATTGCTTGCCGTGATGTTGTGGGAGCAGAGATGATGAGGGCGTCGATGTGGTTCTTCACAGCACCTTCGCTGTGACACCGAGGACGAAAGAGACGACACAGAGCCCGACGGCGATGGGAACAAGCCAATGAAGCGTGCTTTCGATCTGTTGCAAATGGAGACCTGCAACTGTTTTGGCGCTAAAATTGTTTAGGTGGTTGATTTCCCCATCAAACATTGATTAAGGGAAAGATTAGACTAGGATGCCAAGTAAGAAAGAAAATTGGAGTCCAGTGGGGTGCAAAGATAGAAGGAACGTTACCCGCTGTTGTGCCTCTCTCAAGCACGACAGTGGAGCCGGTTCCCATCAAGAGGCATCCTTTGTGTTTAGTTTATGGTGGCTTTACTTCTAGAAATGATTTTTTGAAAATTAAAATCCAAAATAGTACGTTTAGAGAAGTTGTCCGCGGCTTGTGTGTTTTTGTTCTATGGGGTACTACATTGAATGATAGAGCTACCACCGAAAATGAAACAAAAAACAACAAGCTTAGTCATGAAAACAATATAAAGAATATTGAAATATCAAAAATGAAACTATGAGAAACGAAAACATGTCGATATCAATCGGAACACGATAATTAGGATCGGAACATTCATAGTACCCTATTAACATTGACACAACCACAAAATTCAATTGGTATAATGACATTCTACAAGTGTTCATGCAACCAGACAAGTCCATGATTAAATGAAGTTGACAATCAATAAGCAATTTATGATTGCTCAAGTATATGACTAGGCAATAAAAAAAATGTAACAACAATCACTACAAGTACATAAGCATAACATTTATGCTTGGGCATGCGATCGCGTGTGAGCGTTTTGCTAGAGCGATGGACAAGATACTACAGAGATAGACGCAGCAGACCATCAAAAAGGAGTTTGGAGGCATCTGCACTGGAGTTCAAGTTCAGGGAGGCTGTTGGGGATTCAAGATGATCATCGCCATTATCATGAATCCACCGAACATAAGCGACGTATTTAGTAAAAAGAAAGAACAATGAACATGAACATAATGACTATCAGGAACAACAGTACATCATGATATGTCCCGTCACAAGGTGCCCGTGATAGGGTATTTATAGGGGAGCCGAAGGGACATTTACATATGCCCACAATGCCCTTCGGCTTTTAATTACAATAACATTTGTCACCAAGCAATAGAAATACACGAGGGGTGCAAGTGTCATTTCCTACTAGAAGTTGGAACCTAAGGCCTTGATGTCATCAGATGCCTCAGTGGGCGTCGCTATTTCCCGGCATCATCGGATGGAGCACTTCGTCGCTGTTTCCCTGGCCGCTTCATCTTAATAGCGGCGCTTCAGGAAATTGCGGTGACCCGGAGCTGGTCCTAGTCCCCAACATAGCCCCTCGAGGAGACAGGTCGCTTCGCGATGGAGCTGATCGGCGACGACCTTTCTTCGCAAACTTGAAAGGATGGTGATCAGCGCATCATGACGTCATCCCCCCTGAAAAATAAAAAACGGTGAAGGTTTTGTTTTTTTTTTTGTAACAGTGACGGTCATTAACTGCAGCGGCGCGATTTTCGGGGTGGCTGGGTCTATATAAAGGCCGTCCCACCCCTCACTTTGACTCACACCGCGCTCCCTCAGCAGTCGACCTTCGCTCTTCGCTGATTCTGTGAAGGTTTTCTGCGACGGGTGGTCTTTTGAGGTAAGTTTCGCTTTTCTATCGGGTTGTGGTTGTTGTGCTTCGCGTTTTATCATCGTCGCTTTTTTGTAGCGCGATGTCTCGTGTAGCGCAAACCGCGAGGCCTGTTGGCGGTAGCGGCGAGGCAGGATCTGGCGATGATGTGAACCCGATCTCTGCCTCTCAGAGACAGAGGTTCGAGGCCCTGGCCGGCTCTTCTGCGAGAGCTGCTGACCTGCAGACGTCTGAATTAGGCGCTGATAAAGGCGGCGATAAAGGTAAGGGTTTGGGAGAATCTCGCTATTTCGATTCGTATGTTGAGTCGGCACTTGCTGAGTCCGCTGCTAAGGAGTCGAAACGTCGTCGTTCTATGGCTGGGGGAATTTCAGATGACGAGGTTGATGTTGATGCTCGCCGGGAGGTTCTTGAGGTTGAATCATCGTCGTCTGGCGACCCTCGTGATCGCGCTGGCAAGCTGAGGCAGCCCAAGGAGAAGGAGTATAAGAGCACTTGCCGCATTGGGCCCTCCTTTGTGACCGATGATGTCATCGCAGATTTCGTTAAGCTCAGTTATTTCGGAGAAGGTGATGCTCGGGCTCCTCGCGGGGAAGAAACGCCGAAGCCTGAGATAGACGAGGCGGTTATGTACCGCGATCTTTATGAGGTTGGACTGCGTATTCCCGCACATGACTTCCTGTACAAGGTATTGTATCGGTTTAACTTGGATCTTCATCACCTTGCTCCCAATGCAATGGCGATGCTCTCCAAGTTTGCCTGGGCAGTTAAGAGTTTTGGCGGCGCTTTGGATTCTGGGTACTTTTGCCGATTTTTTGATGTTCATGTGACCCCTCGCATCATTAACTTTGGTGAAGAGGATCTCAGCGCGCAATACGGGACATGCAGCTTCAAGTCCCGCAGTTTTGGTGGGAAAGGAAAACCCGATAAGGTCAAGTTCGCAGGCGGTGACAAAAACAAGTGGCCAGAAGACTGGAGGGATTGGTGGTTTTATGCGAAGGTTCCAAGCATGGTTAATCCTGAGGGGGAAATTGTTTATCCGTTGCACAGCCAGATGCTCGACCTTGATGTGAACAAGTCTCCGCATTTTACAGAGTCTGAGAATTACAAACGCTGCGACCTCGCTTTTTGAAAGGCGCTCGCGCTTGTTGGAGGGCGTGATGTGGTTGAGGAGTTCATTGCTGCGGGTATTTGGCCTATTCGCGAAGGTTAGGTGCCCAAGAAATTTTTGAGGCGAGAACTGAAAGACCTACGTGTGACATACAAGGTTCCTGATTTGAAGTTTCAAAAGCCTGAGACTATCACAAATGCCGGATTTGTGAAAGCCGTTGAAACTGCGGTGAGTGTCATTTGCGGGCCTTTTACTGCCTTGGAGAGGCAGCAGCAGTCTGAACTTCTTCTTCCTGATCGTCGCTTGAACCGTGTATTTGACGAGACGAAGTTGAAATACAGTGACCATGTTGTTCACGTTACGAAGAAGGGTCGCAAAAAGAAAGGTGAGGAAGTGTTTCTCAGCTCCACGGATGTGGAGAGGAAAATTTGGGAGAAAGAGGTTGTCGCTGTTGCTTCCGATGGGCCTGCCCCAGCCCCAAGGCCAGTGGCCGCGCCAAGAGCAGTGTCTACTACTAAGTCTGTGTCAAGTTCCCGTGCTGCTGAAAAAGCGAAGCGTCGACAGGTTTCTCGCAAACAGTCGATTTCTCGGGCCACGGGCGCTTCTAACGCGTCTGGGTCCGTCGCTGTTTCAGGTGATTTGCGCGAGACTTCTGAGAGGGACTGAGGGGACTCAGTTGCTGGTGGAAATAGCGCTGAAAATGTCGAGGAAGTTTTGGAAGCTTGCTCTCGCCGTCGTAAGCTGATGGCGTCTGGTTTTGATGATGACTCAGAGGAAGAATTTCTCGAAGAAGAACCTGATCGCGGTTCGTAGGCGCCGCAGTTTGCTGAAACCGCGATGGAATTTGATGTTCCTGCTCCTGACCCTGAGGCTGAGTGGCCGGGGCCTCGGCGGCCGTTACTGCCATCTCTGTTCGGCGATGATGATGAGGAGGAGCTCTTGGAAGAGGAAGTGCCGGAAGCCGATGATGCACCGCTTTTATAGGAAAATGTCGCCAATGTCGACATGCCAAGAGGTTCCCCCTCGATAGATGTTGTTGGGCGCAGCCGGAGTGCTGAAACTGCGACGAACTCAAGTTCCGGCGGTGCTGGGTCCAGCAGCTTGTCTGAGACTAGTTCCTCCGACGCAGGTTCTGGAGATACCGGAGATTCCTCAGGTGCGCAAAAGGGGGCCGCGGGATCAATGGCGGACTATATCGCCGAATCTCTTCGGATTAGCCCTGAAGGTTATTTGTTTTCTTGCCCTTTTAGGATTTTTGCGGTTTGTTTTGGGCTTACGCTCTCTTGTTTACAGAATTCGCGGCACACCTAGCTGGGACTGAGGTTACGTCTGTTGCTCAAGTTCTGGACCGGCAAGCGACTTTGGTACGTTTTATCGCATATTTTGCAGTGTCGCGTTTGTTTTGTATTTCGCGAAGATTAACTTCGTCGTGTTTTCAGATCTCCGTTGTGACCGGAGTTTTGCACGGGAAGCTTTTCGAAGGCTCTGCGGTGGGAGTAAATGCGGCGTAGATCGCTTGCTTGCGCGAGGAAAATCAGAAGCTTGTCGAGCGATGCCAGATCTTGGAAGCTGGCAACGCTGATTATGAAACAGAGCTCACTAATTCTCGAAAGGCAAGCAAAGCCCTGCAAGATGAGGTTTTGAGCATGACAACAGTCATCGAGGGTCTGCGGGATGATTTGGACGTGACTGAGAAAAAGCGCTCCTCTGCCGTCTCTAAGGCCGCGGAGTTGGAGGAGGCCAATCGGCGGATAGAGGGTGCTGCCATTTCTTTTGCCCAGGAGTTTGTTGCTGGTGTCGCTGATACGTTTGGACATCTGGGGGAGATTGTCGGCAAGTTTGGCGGGGAGCTCAATCCGCTGCCCGCTGAAGCGGCGCGCATTCGGCCGGCCGCTATCTTTGCGTGGCTCCGGGGTGAGCTCAGCGATTTCCCCGATGTGTTTGACAACATCGGTACTTTTTTGGCGAAGGCTGCCTGCCATGCCATTCTGGATCTTCTGGAGAAGAAGGATTGCAAGCATTTTCCTGATTTTGGGCGTCCTAGCTATGCTGACAGCAATTTGGACAATATCGGCACTGGCCCGATGAGCCACAACGTTCGCGTTGTTTTGAAGAGGTTTATGCTGAAGTATTGGCACGCCCATGGTGTGGAGGCTAGTCGGAAATTTGCCGCGGAAAAGGTTGCCGAGGTTAGTGGTGGCTTTTTTTGCGCTATATTTTTTTGCTTCGTCGATGATCTTATTGACGGGTTTACTTTTGTTTGGTAGGTGAAATCGGATTTTGGCGGCTCGAAGTCTAGTGCGTCTTCTGACGGTCACCGGCCCCGTAAACGCGGTGCTTCCTTGCCTGTGGAAAACCCTGCTGCCAAAATGGCGAGGACGGAAGTGCCATCGAGTGTTGCCACCACTGTTTCGACGGCGGAACAATCCAAGGATGGGTCGTCTGTTGGGGACGCCGCTGATATTCCCCCCGCTGACTCTGCGGCCAAAACTGGTACTACTGCTGCGCCATCCGAACAACCGACTCCATCGGCTGAAGGCGTCGCGAAGGATGCAGCCCCTGCCGCGGGAACTTCTGCGGCCGAGGATGCCGCCAAATCCGCTGAAGAGGTTTAGATTTTCTAGGCTTGAGGGAAAGTGAGGATTTGATCTGTAATATACTCTTAATTATGGTTTGTATGCGCACTGTGAACAGGAATGGTTGGAGCGTAACGCTCTTCGCCTCCACCCGTTGAAGTATGAACGCGACGAGATTCGAGTTTCTAGGGAATCCCATTTGCAGTTTGTATCATGATTTCCGCGTGCCAATTTTTCTCGGTTTTGGAAGGATTGCGTGGCCCAGTATCGCGAAGGGAAAGAAGCGTTGATCGATTGCATGGCGTCACGCTCTCTGCGTACGCCGGCTTCCTTCGTAAAGAGCGAGCCTATGGAGATGATGGAGATGGACCCGTACTTGGATTACTTCTGCTGTTCTTATGATGTGGGGGTTAACCCGGGTTTGTTGTTCAACTAGACTTTGATGTGTAACATGTCGCGTTTCGGTGAACTTGATTCCATTAGGACTTTATTATCAGAGATCGAATTTTATTTGCGACGACTCTCGTCGAATGAAGTTGCGGGAGTCCCTTTTGTCGCTAATGATTGCCGTGGTTGGGTTTGCTACCCTTGTATTTGCGGTATTTTTGTGTGTGCCAGTCCCTTCTGCATCCTTGGGACTTGTTTCGAGCGTCTGAATGTGGTGGAGTGGTAAATTGCTTCGAATGACGGACGTCATCCCCCCCCCCCCCTCGGTACCGATTTGCGACGGAACCGCGTTGTTGCTTTGAATTTTTGCGGCGCGATGCCTGTAATGGTGATTTTTGATTTCTTCGCTTTTGTGCGCATCCCATGGGATGAATTTCTCCTTGGAGAAAGGTTGTTGCCTTTGTGGCCTTTTGATTCCGATCGCCTCGCTGATCTAGGACGAGGTGGTGCTGCCTAATGGCGTGGTTGAAGCCTATGCAAATCGGCGTTGTTACGGATTGCACGGCTTGGATCTTTGCGAATGCATCTCGATATGGCGAAGCGTTTTGACTTCGCATCGAGTGAGAGAAAGTTTTTGGGGAAAAAGCGCCTTTTTGCATTAATGAAGGGTTACAAAGATACTGCCTCGTTAAAAACCTCACCCCTTGCGAAAGGGTTCCCCTGTGAGGAAAAGAGTACAGCCCCCAGGATACAGTTTTTGGAAATGCGGAAAAGTAAATTCTACTTTAGGAAATGGCGACGTTTATAACTGCACGCCGCAATTTTCGATTACATTCTATGGATAGTACTTCTTGAGGTTGTCCGCGTTCCACGAATGCGGTAGCTCCTGGCCTTCACTGTCCGCAAGGTGGTAGGATCCAGGACGATTGCTCTTTGTTATGATGTAGGGCCCTTGCCATTTCTCGTTTAGCTTGCCGCTATTTTCTGTTCTTGGTGTTCGCAGTAGGACTAAGTCCCCTTCCTTGAGCTCTCGGGGCGTTACCTTCTTGTCTCGCCATTTTCTTGTTTCTTCCTGGTATTTCCCTAGGTTAGACATTGCTGTATTTTTGTCCAACTCCGACATGTCCTTGCAAACAACTTGGAATTCATTCGTTTGACTTGCTAGGCGAGCTCGCAGGCTCTGGTACTTTACTTCCTCTGGGGTCATTGCTTCGGCACCAAATAGCAACCTGAAAGGCGAGAATTGTGTTGTTCTGGAAACTGCGGTGTTGTGCGACCATACTACTCTGGGGAGCTCTTCAACCCACTTCCCTTTCTTTTGCCCCAGAACGTTCTTCTTTACTGCCTCGAAGACTTGCTTGTTGGCGTTTTCAACTGCGCCGTTTGATTCTGGGTGATATACTGACGCGAAGTTCACCTTGACGCCCAAAGAGTGACAAAATTCCCGAAACTCTTGGTTGTCAAACAGCTTGCCATTGTCCACTGTTATTTCCTCTGGAACACCGTATCGACAGATGATGTTTTGCCAGAAGAATTTCTGGACTGCCGCACTTGTGATGCTCACCAAGGGCTTGATTTCTATCCACTTGGTGAAGTAATCGAGAGCCACCACAGCATGGGTGTAGTTTCCATTTGCAGTGGGTAAAGGTCCCACCAAGTCGATTCCCCACCTCTGAAGGGGCCAAACCGGCACGATTAGCTGGGTTAATTGCGACGGATTGCTGATTTTGTTTCCGAACTTCTGGCATGCTTCACATGTTTTGACGATGTTTTCTGCGTCTCTTAAAGCGGTGGGCCAGTAGAAACCCTGTCGGAAGGCTTTGCTTACTAAGGACCGGACCCCAACATGGGTGCCGCATATCCCACTGTGAATCTCATGTAGCAGTGCCATTCCTTGCTGTTCGCTTATGCATTCCAGAAGTGGGGTGCACGTTCCATACTTGAACAAGAATTCATCGACGATCAAGTAGTTCCTCGCCCTTTGTTTCATTCTCTTTGCCTCGAGCTCGTTTTCCGGCTCGTAAAAACCTTGGAGATATGCTGTTATAGGTGCCCACCAATCTTGGCTCTGCATTGCGTTTATCATTTTTGACTCTTTCTCGATTGCCTTTACCGAGGATATGGTGATTGTTTCGAAGAACACATCCGGTGGCAAGGATTCTTTCTTTGCCGCAGCTTTTGCTAGTTGGTCTGCATCACTGTTCAAGCTTCTCTCGAAGTATTCGCAAGTGTACCCTTTGAAATGCTTCTCCATACTGCGAACGAGTTCCAGGTATTTGGCCAAGTGTTCATCTCTGGCCTTATATGTTTTGTCGATGTGTCCTGCCAGCACCTTGGAATCTGTTTTGATGATGAAGTTTCTGAACCCCAAAGCCCTTAGTTTCCTTAGTGCCAGGAGGAGGCCTTCGTATTCTGCGATGTTGTTTGTACACTTGTCATTGTGGGCGTTGAATTCTAGTCTGACGGCGTATCTGAGCTTTATTTTTTATGGGGATATCAGAATCGCGGCGGCAACGGCGCCCATGTGGCACCAAGCCCCGTCGCATTCCACTATCCAAGGTTGCTCGAACACCGGGCCCTCTGTGTAAGATCCGGGTTCTGTCCAATCAGCGATGAAATCTGCCAGGACCTGGGAATTGGCGGCACTTCTGGACTCGAAGTCCACTACGTGCTCAGATAGTTCCAGCGCCCACTTTGCTATTCTTCCTGAGGCTTCTCGGTTGCGAAACATGTGGTTTAATGGCTGATTTGTCAGCACCTTGATCGAATGTGCGTCGAAATAATGCCTTAGCTTCCTTGCTGCCATTATCACGGCGTACGCTATTTTCTCCAATTCTGAATAGAAAATTTTTGACCCTGAAAGTGCTTCAGACACGTAATACATGGGCACTTGAACTTTCACTGTCTTGTTTTCTTTCTTTGATTCCTGCTCTTGAACCAGTGTTGCGCATACCGCTGAATGAGATGCTGACACATACATCAACAGGACTTCGTCTTTTTTGGGGCTTGCAAAAGCGGTGAGTTCTTTAAGGTATTCTTTCAGCTCGGTGAAAGCTTTTCTTTGCTCGGGCCCCCATTCAAAATGCTTCGAGTTTCTCAGGACTTTGAAAAAGGGGAGGCTTCTTTTAGCGGATCGCGAGATAAATCTGTTTCATGCGGCGATTCTGCCAGTGAGTTTCTGCACATCTTTTTGACATTGAGGTTCTTTCATGTTGGTAAGGGCGCTGATTTTATCCGGATTGGCCTCAATTCCCTTCAGTGAGACTAGACACCCCAACACTTTCCCCTTTTTAATTCCGAAGATGCACTTTTCCGGGTTGAGCTTCAAATTGGAGTTTCGCAGATTGGCGAAGGTTTCTGCTAAGTCACCGATGTGGTCTTGCTTTTTGGTGCCTTTTACTACGAGATCATCGACGTACGTGAACAGGTTTCTGCCTATTTGGTCGCCAAAAGCTTCTTTTGTCATTCTGCAGAAGGTTGGCCCAGCATTCTTCAATCCCTCCGGCATTCGGACAAAGCAATATGTTCCGAATGGCGTGATAAAACTTGTCTTTTCTTCATCTGGCATGTACATATATATCTGGTGATAGCCTGAGAAACAATCTAACAGGGAGAGTAGTTCTGAACCCACCGCTGAATCGACGATGGTGTCTATTCTCGGGAGTGGGAAATCATCTTTGGGGCATGCTTTGTTTAGATCGATGAAATCTATACACATTCTCCATTTCCCGTTCTTCTTCTTCACTGGGACGGTGTTGGCTAGCCAAGTCGGGTACTTCACTTCTCTGATGACTTTTGCATCCAGTAGTCGCTGCACTTCGGCTTTTACCGCCTGCACTCTGTCGTCGGACATTTTTCTGAGCTTTTGCTTTTTTGGCTTGGTACTGCTATCTATTCTGAGCTTGTGCTCGATGATATCTCTACTGACCCCTGCAAATCACTGGCAGACCACGCGAAGATGTCCTTGTTTTTGCTGAGAAATGCGACTAGTTCTTCTTCCTCCTCTTTGGGCATTCCTTCTGCGATGACTGCCTCTTGACCCAGCACACTTCTGTCAAGCGGTACTCTTTTGGTCTCACCCACTGGTTCAATTGGTGGGTCTTCTTTGACCATTTGTTTTTCTAACTCAGTTGGCTTGTTATGCCGCGCTTTCTCTGGCGACGGGCGCACAACATGCACGCTTGGATGCGTATATAAGTAATGTACATTCCTCTGCCCTGGAGTTACTGCTCTTTCGATATTTCTTGCTTCTTGCTGATGGCCGAAGATTGTGATAACTTTTTTAGCTACCGGCATTTTCATGCACAGATATGCACTATGCAATACTGCTTCAAACTTGTTGAGAATGCCCCGACCGAAAATAGCATTGTAAGGGTAGGGCATGTCTACAACGTCGAAGGTTATGTGTTCAGTTCTTGCGTTGTCTAGAGTGCCGAAAGAGACTGATAAGCTGATTTTCCCAATGGCTCTTACTTCTCTGCCGCCGAATCCATAGAGAGGATATTCCGATGGTTGGAGCAATGATGGGTCTAGCTTTAGCTGGTCAAAGGTGGACTTGAATAGAATATCCGCCGAACTTCCGTTGTCAACCAAAATCTTCGTGATTGTCCAGCCCTAAGTGTTTGCCGAAATAACCATGGCGTCCGTGTGAGGGAAACACCGCAAATTCAGATCCGCCTCACTGAATGTGATTGGGATGTGGGACCACCACGATTTCTTTATGGGCCCGTTGCATACTGCGTGCACTGCTCTGAAGTAATTCTGTCGCTGTTTCTTACTTTCGAACTCGGACGATGACCCACCCGTGATGGGCAATATTACCCCATATGACGGTAAACTCTTACTTGAGTTGGGTGGAGGTGTTGAAGGCTTTGGTGGAGGTGGAGGTAACTGTTCCACCGGCCTGCCTTGATTTGATGGTGGCGGATGCGTCGAGATGTGATTCACTTGTGGCGTGGGCATGTGTTGGATATGCGGTGGTGGTGGGTGAAACTGATTTGCGAAATGATTCATGAAGTAATGCTGTGGTGTGAAGTGACTTGGGTAAAAAGTGTGAGCGAAAGGGTTTGAAAAAGGCGGCGGCTGCCAGGTGTTCTGCGAGGTGTGATTGATCGTTTTTGGCTGCTCTTGTTGTGCTTCTTTACTTTTCATTTTCTCTAACACCCCTTTTGTTTCGGGACATTCCTTGGTCGTGTGGCCCTTGTCCGGACCGTGAAAGACACAATACGGCTTGCGCGGTTCTTGGTTTCGCGAGTTGTTTGAGAAACCGCGGCCTCTAGAGTTTGTTCCGCCTCTCGAATTTTGATCAGGTTGTTCTATATCGCATTTCTCTTGACCATCGATATTGTTGATGAATTGCGGCGATTGTTCTTGGTTGCTGTTCTGCCTTCTGGTTGAATTCCAGTTTTGCTGCTTGAAACTTGTCTGACTCTTCTTTGCTTGGCGATGCAAGTTTTGTTGCTCAATTCTTCTTCTATGATCATTATCTGCTATGATGTACTGATCAATGACGGCGAATAACTCTTCTATTGTTTTCGGCTGATTCATGGATAGGTAGGTCGCACATGGGCCGGCCCTTATACCATTCATCGCCGCGTCTATTACTACCTGGTCCGATACATCCGCTGCCTGTGCTTTCAGCTTGACAAATCTGCTGAAGTAATCTTGCAGTGATTCCTTTTCCTCTTGAAAACACTGTCGGAGTTCATTGGCTGATACCGATGCTTTGTGGAATCCTTGATAGTTGGTCAAGAGTTTGTCTCTCAAGTTTTCCCAGGAATAGATGGATCCTGGCGGTAGTCGGGAATACCAGTCCAGGGCTTGATGCTCGATTGCTGTGACAAATGTTTTTGCGAGGACTGTGTCGTCCCTTTTTGCCGAAGCTATCGCTGCTTCGAAGGACATGAGAAATTGTCTCGGGTCTGTGGACCCGTTGTACTTGGAGACTGACACTGGCTTGTATGATATTGGCCAAGGAGCGAGTTGGAGGCCCTCGGATAGAGGTGAACTTCTGTCTGCTCTGCTGATTGCTGGTACGGTTTGGCGATGATGAACTCTGTACCTGTGGCCGCCGTCGCCATTGTCTTCGTGTTCTTGATCCACCACTGTGCGCTGATGATGTGGTTGCCTTGTGCCGCTGTTTTGGCCGCTGGTGTTAATGATGTCTTCTAGGTCTTTCTGCAATTCACTGATGACCGCTTTTGCTTGGTCTACTTGTCGCTGCAGCCTCTCATTTTCTCTTTCTCTTTCTTCGGACAACTTGTCCTCTTTTGCTGCTCGAAGCTTCTTGACTGTATTTTGTAAAGTTAGTAGCTCCCGCATTTGCTTCTCGGCTTCCGTTTCCTCAATGTTGTTGTCGACATTAAAAGGGTTGACGACTTGAGGACCGGCTTGTCTCTTCTTGCTTGCTTCGGCTTGGTGACCTGAAATTGCGGCATCTTGGTCGGGATTGGGTTGCTTGCCTAGTTGCTTGTCGGTTACTGCGCTTGCTTCCGCCATTTCGGCGTCTCGCTGATTCTTCTTCCTTGCTTCGAGGTCTTGGATTGCCTGCCACCGGATTTCCTCCTCGGAGAAACCCGGGTCTTCTGGGAGGATTTCGTCTTCAATCTCTACTACTACTGGCTCGGCTATCGCTCTTTTCTTCGATTTTTTGTAGGGCATCGCAGGTGCTTCTCGAACTACACAAACGGTGGGCGCCGATGTTGGGGATTCAAGATGATCATCGCCATTATCGTGAATCCACCGAACATAAGCGACGTATTTAGTAAAAAGAAAGAACAATGAACATGAACATAATGACTATTGGGAACAACAGTACATCATAATCCATCCCGTCACAAGGTGCCCGTGATAAGGTATTTTTAGGGGAGCCAAAAGGACATTTACATATGCCCACAATGCCCTTCGGCTTTTAATTACAATAACATTCGTCACCAAGCAATAGAAATACACGAGGGGTGCAAGTGTCATTTCCTACTAGAAGTTGGAACCCTAAGGCCTTGACGTCATCAGATGCTTCAGTGGGCGTCGCTATTTCCCAGCATCATCGGATGGAGCACTTCGTCGCCGTTTCCCTGGCCGTTTCCCTGGCCGTTTCCCTGGCCGTTTCATCTTAATAGCGGCGCTTCAGGAAATTGCGGCGACCCGGAGCTGGTCCTAGTCCCCAACAGAGGCCATGACCTTTCTCGTGCTGGAGCTAGCAAAGGATTCGTAACGGCGTGCAACTCATCTTTGTTGGCGGCGTTCTTTTCCTCTTAAGGACATAGTTGTATCGTGTATTTGTGTTTATGTCCTTTTTGCTTTGCACATACCATATCTTTGTAAAATCTCTTGTAAGCTCCTTTGTGCAAAATGCTTGTACATTCTGAGCACAATGAAGCTTCTAGCCCTTGTGGGCGTGCATGTTCCCTTAAAAAGAAGAAGAAGGGCTTAAAAAAAGAGCAAATTTCTTATTTACCGTTAGAAATTATACTCTTTTCTTATTTGCCATCGAAATTTTGCACTTCTATTATTCGGCATCGAATCTAATTTTATTTCTCTCTGCCACTTCAATAACTTTGGTTGTTAGATTATTGTGCTTTCATCGCTGCATTATTTGTGTTACAGTAGCAAAATAGATTCCTCTCAGTGTATACTATATGCGAAGAAAAATTTAATTTTTTTGGATGAAATTATTGGCAATATTTTGTTTTAACTCAAAACTACCTCAAATTTTATCCGAAAATTTTGAAAACCTTTTTTAAAATAAAGTACACATTGAGACAAACTTATTTTGGTATTGTCGTCTGAACACTGTTGTAATATGATCAAAATTTTCTATAAGCTAAAGTGATTGGAGTGGCAGATAAGAGAAATGAAATTAGATCCGATGACAAATAAAAAAAATTGCAAAATTTTGTTGAGAAATAAAAGAAGAGTATAATTTTTTATGACAAATAAAAAATTTGCTTTAAAAAAAAAAAAGAAGAAGAAGAGGCCGACCCGTGCTGGCGCGCCCGTCCTAACCCAACCTGGTTTCAACTTTCAACCAAGCCCGCTTCCGACGCACCAAAGCCTCCCCCGGCCCGCCGAGTCCATCCATCCGTCCCCTGCCTGAGGCCCTGACCGACCTCCGGCCGGTAGCCCGGTACCGACGCCGGCACGAGAGCTCGCCCCAACGACCATTCTTCGAACTCGAAAGCCTTCCGCGGCGCCGACCCCTCGATTCCTTCCTTGCCGATCAGCCGCCGCTCCTCCTCAGCTTCTCGGCGGCGCAAGCTCCATCAAATTTTGCTGGTTTTTCTTTCTGAGGATCGTCGCCTGCTGTGGGAGGGCGTAGGGCATGGTGGCGTGAATACCCGGCCGGATGAAAGAGCGGAAGCCGGCGGCGTCCTCCTCCGCGCTGGCCCGGATCCTCACAGGCTGCGCATCCCAGGTGCCTGCCTCCCGCACACAGTAACCCCGGTCCCTTTTTTGTGTGAATCCGTAGGGAGGATTCGCTGTTCGATCTGCTTGGGTGCTCGACTCGGGTGATGCCTGGTAGTGCTAATTCGCTTACGGGTCGCTGATGATCCGGTGCAGACACGGGGGATTCGCTTGGTCGTAGTGTCGTGGTTCGTGGTTAGCTGTTCTCCGCTCTGCTCGTGTGGCCTAGTGCTGCTTTTGGTGTGGATAGATCTCAGGGAGGTGCGGGGTTTGGGGTGCCCGTTTGTTTGGCCTGACTGCGAACAGAGTTATATTTAGATGACCATTTTCTGTCGACGTGCTTGTGGCTGTTTGCTAACCGTTTTGTTAGTGAACTGCAGTTTCATTGTGATTCCGAATCTATGACATTGGAGTATTGAATTCTAGCGCAGTTTGTGTGAGTATGGGCGGCAAGATGGTGAAAGTCGCTTGTAGGAGCATCTTGCTACAGTCACCAATTGCCAAGGTCTTAGCTAGGAACCACAACTTTCATTAGGTATACATATGTGCAATGGTAAAGGGTCAGTCAGATCGATCATAATGTTGACCAAGTACGAAACCATTCAGACAAATGACATATGTTTATGGCATTATTAAAGGTATTGAAGCATTTTGCATGTACCCGTTCTAAGGATATCATACACAACATGTGGTGTTATTTGACATGGAAATGCCTTGGTTAATATGCTTGTATGAACTTTGAAGAATGCCTTGCTTTGAAACATCTGATGCCAATGACGATGTGCGTGTTCTTGTTCTGGCTATGCAATGCAGGCAAAGGATTATGGGAAATGCATAGCGGCTAAGGTCCCTGAGATTGAACATAATATGTGTGCTAAGGAGTTTCTGGCATTCAGAGCATGCATGCAGACCGTGGTAATCTCTTCAGTCATAAACTCAAACAAATACATATGGCCAAGTTGAATCATCAAGTTATGGGCATATACTTATTTAGGTGCAGGCGTTCTTTATCCAAAAAAAGCTAGTTGAATCAGTATTTATATGCAGCGTTCTTTATCCAAAATGTCATATGTTTATACCCAGTTTCAGTATTTTATCTTAGTTCTTGGAACCTGTATGATGATTTGATTCCTGAAATGTGTGCTGTTTTTGTGAATTAATTCATCGAATACCTTAACTGTGTTCTCTTCTCTGTTTCAAAAAGGTTAAGAACAAGGCCTAAGGTTGTTCATTTGGTTTTTGGAGTTGGATTAATCTCTTTTGGTGTGATCTCTGTTGCTGTCAGGTGAAGATCTGGGTCCTTATTTTTTAAACAAATGTGTGGGTGCTTTGCATGTTATAAGAAAATCTGACTTTTTAACAGCAGTACACAACCTGTGTAGCTTAGTCACTTGAAGAAACAAGCAATGCTAGGGAATCAGATGCAAGGGGGTTTGGGCACCCCAGGGGCGCTATCTCATGCTTATGTACAGCATCCTCCACTACGATGTGACATACCAGACATCCGAGGACTATTTTATGATGATGCAAACAAGTTCCTTATAGCTCCAACAGCTGATCGGGTATGTGAACATTAAATCAGCTAACTTTTTGAGCTTTGAACAAAAAATCGGTTAGATAACCTGTCCAGTTATTGCAGATATTGTACTGGAAAATTGCTCCGTCTACTCCAGCTGGACCCCCGAATTCTGACCCAGTTAATGAAGGACCTGTCTTGTCAGTTCGATATTCCCTGGACCATAAAGCCATTGGGATCCAACGATCAAGACATGAGATTGAGTTTAGAAATAGAGAAACAGGGGAAACCTGTATCAAAAAGAGCAGAGCAGATTCTGAAACTATACTTGGCTTTTTCTGGACAGATTGCCCCACATGTGATGTCATACTTGTAAAAACAAGGTATGTTGAATTTGTTGCAGCTACTACTTCAAGAACAGAATTAGTCCACCAATTAACCAATTGCTGTATAAGAGCACTTAAACTAATGGCACTACTATCAGTTGGAGTAATAAGTCTTGTTATTATTTGTGTTCTACTATTTTGTTAATTGTACTGCAATAAATGAATTTCTTCACAAATTTCATTTATGCGCTGGATATTCCTAAGCTCATTTATGCACTGGATATTGCAGTGGCCTAGATCTGCTTGCCTATGAACCTCAATCAAATGCTTTTCGTATGGTGGATTCCAAGAAGTTCAATGTGAGCTGGTATCTTTACACGCATGAAAGTCGGATGATTCTTCTTGCTTCTGGAATGCAATGCACACTCTTTACTGGATATCAGGTATGCCATCCATTTGAGACGACTCCTCCAAATACCAAGCAATATATTGCTGTCAGAAATCTTTGTTTGGAATAGACTGATACCCTTTTCCACTTTTGAACCATACCCACAGCCACTATGCTGGGTTGATGCTATTTTTTTTTTCTAAAAGCAGATTTCCAGTTGTGAACTTTTCAGCTTCTCTTTGAAAGTTTATCTTTTTTTTTTTCAGCTTACCCTTTTCCGGGGAGTAATTCTACATTGATTATTTAGAAGTAATAGCTAGAATTTGATACACAATCACACAGAACTGCCGAAAATATACGATCCAACTCCAATAGCTAGACATAACTCATGAGGATCAACCTTGATTAATTTCCTCAGAAGAGCACTATACAACATAACCTAGGATGATATTTAAGGGCCCTCCAACAGCTTCTGTAAAAGTCGTGCTTTAAAACCAAATATAAAGATCCTGTAAACGCCACTTTTAAGGATCATGAACCCTGTGCTCCAACAGGCGCTGTAAAACTTGTGCTTTATATTTACTTTAAGGATCCAACATGCTTTGAGGCATTTCATTGAGCACCTCAAGCTCATCCACCGTGGAGTAGCCGTTGCTAACGTTGGGGAGCTGGGAGGGGGGAGGCTGCCGGTGACCATGGTCAGTGCACTCTGGCGTCCGTGGTAAGGAAGAGACAATGGCAGGAACAGCAGCCCTAGCTCAGGTGTCAAGGAGGCCGGACGAGATCAGCCTTGTCGGGCACATTGAGGGAGCTCAGGCAAGCTCAGCTGCCTTGGGGCGTGGTGTCCATGCTTCGCCGGGCCTGGGTAGTCGCGCTGGGGCAGGGTGGTGGCGTCTCGATGAGGCAGGCACGACCGGGGCAGAGTGGTGGTGTTTCGACGAGGTGGACGCAGCCAATGGCAGGAACAGCAGCCCCAGCTCAGGTGTCAAGGAGGCCGGACGAGATCAGCCTTGTCGGGCACATTGAGGGAGCTCAGGCAAGCTCAGCTGCCTTGGGGCGTGGTGTCCATGCTTCGCCGGGCCTGGGTAGTCGCGCTGGGGCAGGGTGGTGGCGTCTCGATGAGGCAGGCACGACCGGGGCAGAGTGGTGGTGTTTCGACGAGGTGGACGCAGCCAGGCTAGGCATCTAGGCGGGCACGGGGCGACGCGGGGAGATGAGGCTCGGGCAATCAATGGAGGGCGTCGCTCGTCCGGGGCATGTGGCCGTGGCGCAGGGAGGGTTGCACGTGGCCGTGGCAGGCAGCCAACACGCAGGTGGTGGGCATCGGGTCGCCAGGGCGCACGGCGAGTGTGCACCGGAGGTCATTGGCAGGCCTGGCAGAGGTGGAGGGCGTCAGGTGGCCGGGGGGCGCATCGGAGGGCAATGGGTCGTCGCGGATGGACACGGTGGAGGGTGGCAGGGGCTCGGGGTCCACATGCGACCACGCCGGCGGCCGGGTGGGGCCCTCTGACGATCCTATCCGATGGCGTGATGTGGAGGACGTGGTGGCGAGTGGGGTGTTTCAAACTCAGATGAGTGGAAGGAAGAGCCTGCAAAGACTAGCGAAGAAACATTCAGACAAGCTTCTCTGAGAATCACGGAAATACAAATGTGGAACTTACAACCTAAAAGGTATGCTGGATCGATACCGGGAAAGAAAAAGAACGATGGACACCCCCCCCCCCCCCCCCAAAAAAAAAAAAAAAAAAAAGCAAAAGCAGAACTCAAAACTAGATTGATCTCACACTCTTGCAGTTCCTAGACTGAAACTACAGAAAAAGGGGAAATATTTTACCTGATCACATACACATGGGAGTAGGGGCCATAAGATGGAGTGGAAATTTGATGGCACTATGCGTCAGGATTAGGATAGACCCTCCATGGGAGAGGATGGGCTATTGTAGGGTGTGTATGGGTGATGGTTCCATTCATGAGCTACACTTGGGTGCACGGGAAGGGAGGAGTCGGCGACTGAGCTGCATCTTTTCATTCTCTGATCGGTGATTACTGTGGAGAGATGTGTAAGGCGACCGAAAGGATGAACTGAACAGGCTGGATATTTCGCAATGTGGCTCCTCCGGAGGGGAGCTTTGGGAAATTGATTGCAGTTAATGGGGCTGCCTTGTTAGATATTATAAATTGCCCCAAACACACTGATGAAGTTATTTATCAATTGTCCTGTTTTCCTTTCTTCAATCTTCTGCTGAGTTTTTCTTTCCTGCCGGCAAGACTTGAGCATGTTAAATTTTTTTACATTAATCGAACTCTTCAGAATTGGTTAAATGCATACTTTGAGTGAGATTATTTTCTCCTATTAGCCTTGCATTCAAATCCAAAAAAGAACTCGTTGTTTGGCAACTGTTTGCTAAGTATTTTTTATGAATCTCTATCAGTTTTCTGCTGGTGGGATCGTCAAGTTACCCAAGTTTGAGATGTTGATGTCTAAAAGTGAAGCAAACAACAAGCCTGTTCTAGCGGCTGATGATGTTCACATTGTAACAGTGTATGCACTTCTTCCCTCCTCCCTCCATGTGCAGAAACACCTCCACTAACTTTTCTCAATTCGGCAGGTATGGTAGGATCTACTGTTTGCAGCTTGACAGAATTAATATGTCATTGAATTTATATCGTTTCTACCGTGATGCTGTTGTGCAACAGGTTTGAACACAAGCGAAGTCCTTCTGCTTCCTTTTCTCAACACATGTCCTGTCCTGACTTATATTTTCTAATTTCAGTGTACTCTGCCAACCTACTCAAGCCGGATTGCAGTTAGTGCGGTTGATAACATTATTATGGTGCACCAAATAGATGCAAAAGTAGTCATACTTTACGATGTGTTCCTGGATACTTATGCACCAGTTTCTGCACCGCTTCCACTGCTAGTGAGAGGACTGCCCAGCAATAGTAGACAGGCAACTCAGACTGCAGATAACCAATCTAGCAGTGCGTATGGTGGGACGATCTATGGAGAAGGCTGGAACTTTCTCGTTCCTGATCTCATCTGTGATACTGAGAATGGGCTTTTATGGAAACTCCATTTGGATCTGGAGGTAAGAATAGCGAATAGTTGATTTCTTGATCAGATTATTTTCAACATAAATACATTTTTTCCCCAACATTCATTGCTTGAATGAATTACAGGCTATTGCTGCTAGTAGTTCTGATGCTCCCTCAATTTTGGAATTCCTTCAGAGACGAAAGTTTGAGCCAAGCATGGTAATATTATTTTTTGCAGTACTTCTCAGATAAGCATATCTTAATGGTCCAGTTTTGCTGTCACCGTCAACATACCAATTCCTTTGTATTGCTACAATGCAGGTTAAGACATTATGCCTTGCTATAGTTCGAACAATCATCTTGGAGAGGAGGCCGTTAATTACTGTTGCTAAGGCAATGGATGTTGTTCTTGATTCATACTCTCGTCTGATGAAAGTAGGTGGTGGTCCTCCTGGGGTTAGAAGAACACATGAGCAAAACAGTGGTCAATCTGCTGAAGGATCCCATATGGTTCATCAGGAACCGAGTCCTGCAACCATGTTTAGTCCTGTTGCGAATCCAGACCAAGCAAGTGGAGTTGCAAGTAGATCTGTGCTGTCAAATTCCGGAGTTGAAAATGCAATAGCCAGGACAATATTAAATACATGTTCTGATTCTGATGAAATTACAAACGAGCCAGGGGCAACAAGTGAGGCAAGATCTGGTTACGAGGCATCTGATGCTGTGAACAGAAGACAAGTCGAAGGCGAAGAGAGCAGACCATTGTCTTCCGGTACATCGATGCAGCATGGAGCACATGCTGCAAGTGTGGCAATTTCACCATCTGAGATGTTCCAATCCGTCTTTGCACTTGTTGAAGATGAAATGATTGGTGACCCTGCGTATCTTATTGCTGTCATCATGGAGTTTCTACGGAGGTATTTCTTTGTCCTTTTATTAGTGTTCCAATTCCCGATTGTTATCAATGTTTTAGATCATGGTATATTTCAACAAGTTAACATTTTCAGTTTCAATAACTTGGGCCATGGTTTATAGCATGCCGGGGTGTGCTTTTTGTAAAACTAACTAAAATATGACCATATTACTGCCAGGATTTTGGTGCTGCCATACATGGCAATATTACTATAATCATTTACTCCATTTCATCAGCCCCCCATGATGGTGATGGATATTTTTGTAGCAACCTTTGCCATCATCCATTTTCCTCTTCTATTTTTGACTTTTGTTCATTGGTATATGTTTTTTGTATATATACTGCAGTGCATACTATCTATTTTCCCTCGGAGGAACAGTTAAGGAAAAAAAGTAATGTGTCATCATAATTTGCAGTGCCTCGAAGGCTGGGCTCAAGGCCCCTCCGAACCTTTATGTGATGATGGCAACACTACTTGCTCGCAGCAACCGTTATGCTGAAATTGCATTGTTTGTATCAAATAAGGTCAGTGTATAAGTGTTATTCAGTTGTCAATGACAATTATGTTTTTTACTGTCAAGTATGCTGGCCTAGCAAACAAACCAAGGGCAGGGATAGATGAGGAGATACTAGGAACTATGATATATTTCGTGCTTACTGAAAACAGATACAACCACCGCCATATAGATGAGGTGACTTGACCTTTGAGAAACCCATCTTTAAGATGAAGGAAATAAATAACAACTAAAACCGACCGGGTGAACAGTACCCAAGGATCCTAGAGAGGTTTGGTGCTGCACCTTGCTCCATCTTGTGCTCCTTAATGTGCCGAGAATGACAGTTGTGGGTCACAAAATGGTTTAAGGACTAATATAACACTTGTTTCGTGACTTGTTTGCGTAATGATTCTGACCATTATTCAGATTTCAGACTACCTGTTGCCTGTAGGTTTTCATGCCCATTACTTTGTTTCACTGTTGTTCCTAATCTTGCAATATTTAGTTGTTGTCTTCTAAACCACACTGAGTATCCAAACAATCGGCAATTTGACATTTTCATGCATTTTTCATGCCTAATCATCTTCTGTTGTTACTTTGACTTGAAAAGATGATTGCAAAATGATCCGGCCAAATTTCATGTCTTGATATGTTAGTTCATGGTTGTCTTGGTGCTTATGCATTTTACGTTTATGATGATACTATGCAGCTAAATTTTCCTTTCAATAGTAGTTTCCCAACAAACCGAAAACTACCAGAGGTAATGCATATCAGAAGAAAATACTGATGAAACTGTTGGTTCGCAGTATCATGCGTTGAGCAAGAGGGGGCCTTTTAATAACTCTTGATGACTGGAAAATTCACTTGATTTGCCCTCTGGTCATTTTTGTTTCATTGAACTAGTGTTTGAATTTTATCTGCATAATTCACCAAAGATTAATAGCTCAATCACAGCATGTTGTATGAAAGAAGAGCCAATTGTCACTTTTTATTCCAGTTTATCGTAAGATACTCCGAAGATATGTTTGGGTTCATGTTGGTGATTCGACCAATCCCTGCAGATTCTAGAGCCCTCCAAGGAGCTGGCAATGCAACTCATAGAGTTGGGTCAGCAGCACTCGCCAACAAGGAAGCTGGGCGTGGACATGCTGAGGGAGCGTGGCCTTCACCACGACTACGTCACCGCATTGCTGCAGGACGGGTACTTCCTGGAGGCCCTGCGCTACGCCAGAAAATACAAGGTAACTCGCGTGCCTATGCCTTGAATTCTTCCTTTCCTCTTGCTCCGTCCGTGCCATGATTCACCATGCATCCTTGTGGTGAAACGTTCTGTTGGGTTCCATTGCGATCCCTTGGGAATATAACTGACGTGAGGACTGGCCCAGGTTATTACGGTGCATCCTGCCCTGTTCTTGGAGAAAGCCGTGGCGAAGAACAGCGCCCAGAGCCTGGCCGCTGTGCTCGGTTTCTTCAGCGAGTTCACGCCGAACTTCAGGACCACGTCGGACTTCGGCAGATACCGGCATATTCTATCCGAAATGGCTTGAGCTGTTTTCCGCCGTACGATTTTCTTTGCCCGAGAGGACTTTGAAAGCTAGGTACATCACCAGCAAGAAGGTCGTTTGGTGTTACTTGTAGTAGCTTTGGATATATAAATAAATAACTGGCTAACAAATTGTTGCTTATTGGGACTTTGGTTGGCCAGAGGTGCCAGTGTGCCACGCAACAGAGAATAGCTTTTCACGAATCTGAATTGCCAAATGCGAGCAGATGTCTGACTGAACCTTGTTTGTTCTCTTTCTTGTGCGGAAGCGTTGGTGATCCCGTTTTTATTCCATCGGACACCGATGGAGAACAGAGGCCGGACTAGCTGTAGAGTTCGGTTGCAGTTTTGCAAATCTAAACCATCGAACAACAGATTAATGCAGGAAGACGACACGGAGATTTGTACAGCAGAATCTAGCTTCCGATGTTTACAATGCTACATGTAAACAGCACATGACACGGTGGCCCGGCAGGGGTAAAAGAGAACTAAACAGAGAAGAAAGAAAAAAATGGAAGCATCCTCTGCGGAGTCCATAGCATTGCAGCACCCTTTCTCAGCATAACAGGGAAGGCTAAGCGGAGAAGAAGCCGTCGGCGGCAGCCAGCCCCAGCTTCCCCTCGGGCTCCGCCCACGCCGTCGCCACGCTCACCCCGACCGCCGGCCAAGCCCCCTGCTTCTTCTTACTGGAAGCGCCGAGTCGGCAGCCACCATCGCCCGCGAGCAGATTCTGGCGGCGCCCCCGCCCGGATGCCAGCATTGCCCTCTTGGCTCCCCTCTCGAACTCCTCCACTACCAGCAGCGCTATGTCCGCCATTGCAGAAAGCTAACAACACTCGCCTATCTCTATCGGGAAAACGAAAAAGGCACCGGTTGATGGATCACTGGTGGCGTGGCCGTCGGATTTTATACCCTGCTCCTAGGTGAAGCCAGTCCGCCGGCCGGCCGGGTTTGGATAAGCCTGACACATGTGCGTGTCGAAACCCGAACTTTGCCGGTGGTGGACTGGTGCTACGTGTCACTTGGGCCGTGTGTAGCGGACGCTTTAGCTCGTGGTGCTGCCCTCGTCGCACCACGTATCAGGCGGGGCCATCCCGACGGTGATTCCGGGACTCTGGTCGGTGGATCATTCTGCCGTACATGGGTATTTGGAGGTAAGTCTCTCCGCACTCGTGTTACTCTATATCCTTCTTTTAAAAAAAATATTTTATCTTAGTTATCAAAATTCTTTCCTCTATATTATTTTCTCCTGCACCGATTGTTCCTCTATATCATTCCTCTATCTCAACTACCACATATTTTATTCAACCATCTCCAACTCCCTTATCATTTTAACAACATATTTCTTCATACCTTTATCATTTACAATAGTTATCAAAATACAAAAAAAATATCTAACACACAGGAAAATCATAAAAAATTACAAGATAATACAAGGGCCGATTTGAAAATTTCCAATACTTTTCTTCCTCCCGATCTCCGCCGGCCACCATCTAGAACTTTCTACACTCATCGCCGCCGCTCATCCCGATCCCGTTCCCGTCGCCGAGCCCCGCCTCCTCCCTCCGCCTTGCAACCCGCGGCGTCAACGCGTGAGGAGATCGCCGCCGACCTCGCCGCCATCCTCCCTGCCCTTGCCGCGCCCCCGCTCCCGCTCCGGCGTCGCGGCGCCCGCCGTCGCTGCGCCCCGCCTCCTCCTCCTGCCCCTCCCCTCTCCACGTGCGAGAAGACCTCGCCGCCCTCCGCCTCGCCCCGCTCTCTTTGCCGGCGGCAGCCCCGCACCACAGCCCCGGCGGCGTGCTTGGCTCAGCGGCAGTCGGGCTCGATTTGGAGCGAAGGGGCCCCGCGCTGGTCCGCCGTCAGCAGCCCCGGGCTCCCCCGCGTCCTCGCGCCGCCGAGTCCCGAGCTCCGGCGCTCGGGCTGCCGGCCCCGCCATGGTGGAAGACGACAGGCTTGACCTCGGCGCCCTTGAGGTCTAGCGGGACGACCACCTTCCCGATGAGCCTCCCCGAGCTGACCCCGCAGGAGGCGCCCCGTCGCCCGGCGTAGACGGCGACCTTGAGCCGGGCCACGCGGCGGGGCCCGAAGAGCGCCGGCTTGGCGGTGGCGTGGTCGAGGTCGGCGCCGGAGAGGTGGAACGCGGCGGCGAACGCGCCCGTGACCTAGTCGCTGGCTGTGTCGGAGGGGAGCAGCGGCGCGGTGGCGAGCTGGTAGGGGAGCTTGTTGAGGCGGATCCGGCAGTAGCAGGGCGAGGTGGCCGGGTGCACCCCCGCGCCGGCGCCCGCGCTTCCGCCGCCGCGAGAGCCCGACGCCGTCGGCAGCCCCGGGCTCCCTCGCGTCCTCGCGCCGCCGAGTCCCGAGCCCGCAAGCAGCGCGGCAAGCCGTGGGCGCGCGGGCCCCACGTGCGGTAGCGGCGTTCCTCTGCTTCGCTACGAATAGCGGAAGACTCGCCTTCCGCTTCGATAGCGGAGGCGGTAGAGGAAGCCGCTGCAGCACCATTTACGCTATCTCTTTACTGAAGGAACGGGTAGCGCTCCCCGGTGCAGAGAGCCTAACCCCAATTCCCCAAATTCGCTACGGTATTTGGACCTCTACTTGAAGATTTTTTTTTTTATTATTATTATTTTGGCGAGGGAATTTGAAGATCAATTGTTCGTACATGGGTAACTCCTTTGGATTTGAATGGGAGGGATCGGGTCAGTTGGATCTTTTTTAGACTGCACTTGTAGAGCCTGAAACCCAAGACATCCGTCGTCGCCGCCTTTCATGTTTCAAAGGTTGTTGCATTCCTCTAACGCGTTGTTCGGCAGGCTGAATCATAGCTATTATATTGTAGCAACTGTTGAAAAAATAACTGCAAACACTATAGCGGATATTGAAGAAATAATTAGAACACAGTAGCTGCTGAATCGCAGCTGCTGCAATGCAGCCAGTCGAACAAGCTGGTAGGCAAAAGAAATCTTTTGATAGGTTGCTTTTGACTGCTGTTGCAGCAGCTCAAACCGATCACCCCAATACTTACTCGTCTTCGTCTAGTCGTCTATCACAAAACTATAGACACAACTTCACAAAACCACCTTGTGTCGATTTTATCCGGTGTTTTTAAAAGCAGCCACCTAGGCACTATGCGGAGCTCCGCTTCAACTAAGTTGTTAATTAAACAGTTTTCTCTATTTTTTAAATAAATATGTGTTAATATGCAATGGTTTTCACTATTTTTCTCTATCTTTTTATTTTCTCTATCTTGTTATGTTCTCGCTAGGTGGTGCTCAACCACCAACTTAGTTGTTCCGTTTTTTGAAACACTGATTTTATCTGAACTACAAATGTTAGGGATCTAGCTCCCTTAGACCATCTCCAACGATATAACCCAAACTAGACAACCAAAAGAGAAAATGCATGTTGATGAGTGACCCAAAAACGTGTCTCCAACGGAAGTCCCAAATTCCTTTTCCCCCAGTCCACTCCACTCCCAGCCCAGACCGCTCGACGCTGGTGCCGTCCCGGCGCCATGACCTGTGCCCGTGCCGGCACCAGCAGCTGCAGCCGAGGCCGCACCCAAACCAGCGCCAGCAGCTGCCTCCACCATTCTCCATCGAGCGAGTGCAGCGTTGAGGCAGGAGGGGCGCGCGGAGGAGGGAGCGACGCGGAGCTCGGCGGCGCTCGAGCTCGGCGAGGAGGGCGGAGTAGGGGAAGGAGGAGGGGCAGAGGAGGAAATTGTACGCGATGGAGCAGATCCCAAATCGAGCTCGAGCCTCTCGTCCATGGAGAAGAAGAAGAACGCGATGAAGTAGATGCTACGCGCCGCGCTGGGGAAGGGGCGGAGGGGACGCGCCCCCGCGCTGAGGAAGGGGCGGAGGGGTCGTCGCGCCGCGCCGGGGAAGAGGCGGAGGGGTCGCCGCGCCGGGGAAGAGGCGGAGGGGCCGCCGCGCGTCGTGGCAGTCGAGGAGCGGTAGAGGAAGGGGAGGGGGCAGGCGGCGCTGGAGGAAGAGGAGCGCGGGGTCACGGGGGCGAGGAGCCTCAAATGTTTGTCACAGAGGAAGTAGGGAGAAAAATGGATGCCCCTTCTGGGTCGTCCGTTGGAGGATGTTTTTCAGGGTTTGAGGACCCATTATCCATATAATGGGCTAAATAGGTCGTCCTTTGGAGATAGCTTTAGGCCCTGTTTGTTTTCCCTTTATATAATCCAACTTATATAATCTATAAGTTAGGAGGGAGCAGCTTATGATATTATGATAATCTGATTTGTGAATTGCTATAATCTGGCTATAGTCTGAAACCTGTTTGTTTCAGCTTATAGGTTATATGAGCCAGATTATATAATCTAGGTGGGAAACAAACAAGGCCTTAGTCCCTTAACCTCATGAATAGGCCACCTTTATGGGTATGATACAAGAATTCTAAAATATGTAGTTTTGTGATAAATCTATGGCAAAATATATAGTTTTGTGATGTGTCGTAAATTTTTTTTTTGGTCAATTAGGTACGTGCCACTGTAAAGTCTCCTAATATGGTTTGTGCCATCGCAAAAGTGCTAATATGGTCAGTGCAACTAGGTGTGCAAATGTTAATCATAGCCGTCAACGCCGTTTAGCATTTGCCGTTAAATATTTTTCAAAATGCCCATTTTGACCCTCGTCATTGTCTTCTTCCCGATTCTCCTGTCTCCCTCCCAACTTGAGCTAATGGAGGCTGACGTTCCAGAACATCTCCTTGCATCTCGTAGATGAGCGCCCGCCAGTCGACGTCGAACAGCTAATCTGCCATATTTCTAACTACGCGGCCTCCAGGCTGCAGCTGTAAGGCGAGGTGCTGAATCAGCAAGGTGAGGAGCTGGTCTCGGGGGCATGTGCACGAGATGAGTGGCTGCGCGGTGGCAGGTGAGCACGACCTCGTGAGATGGGTTGATTCAATTGGATTTTCCCTTCCAAATGTCCTGCACAAACACCCCGATTCATTCCTTCTTCGTCTCCATCTCTGGCTGCGTCGGAAGGTAGAAGCTTGGTTCCATCCCCTGCCTCGCCGCACGGCTCTCCAGTCTCCACTACCAGCTTGACGGAGGTGGCGGAGTACAGCGAGGTACAAGGCGAATTTGCATATGTCGCTGGAGCAAGCACTGACGGCACGGACGCAAGATTGGAGCAGTAGAGAGACATACGGGAGAGATGGGAGAGAGGGCAAGAGGAAGAAGACAAGGGCAATATGGTCATTTTTCATCTCCGTCAGTGATTGACTGGTCAACAGTGGCACACAAAATTAACATTTGCATACATGATGGCACTGATCATATTAGACAATTTGTGATGGCAGATCCGACCTTAAGTGCATTTGTAATGGCACTGATCTAATTAACCTTTTTTTTCAAAAACCTAGTTTTGTGCTCAATAACTAATATGGACAAATCAATCTAGTAATCTAATTGCGTGATCAGTGATGGGCTTTTTTTTCCAAACAATCGTTGGAAGAATTTTTTTTCTTCAGATATTCCTTCCTTATGGCACAACATAACGGTAACATCACAATTGATGCAGATCGAATCAAAAGCCGAAAATGTTTTGCTACGATAAAAGAAGGATAAAGTCCATTTTACTCCCTCAAAGTTTGGCCGGAGTCCGGATAACCCCCTCAACTAACCTTTGGTTCATTTTGCCCTCCTTATTCGCTAAACCATATCAACTTACACCCTTAATCAGTTTTCTAATCCCGCTTTGCTGACGTGAAACAAGATTAAGCCGGGATTGCCTCTTATCTCGACATGTGTGACGTCCAACGTGGCAAAGAAACTCATGGGCCGCGTAACCCCTCGCTGGCCGCACCCCTGTTATGTGCCCTCTTGCCTCCTTCCCTTCCCGTTCATCTTTCTGCGGCGGTTCCGTAGGGTGACGATCGCTGGGTGGTCAGGCTGCGATTGGGGTCGGCGCGCTCCTTGGAACATGTGAGTTTGTCATCCGTAATTACCTATATGATAGTAATCGTTTGGGTTGAGGTCTAACGATCATGCGGTTCTCCATATAGAGAAGTTGCATCCCCATGTTATTTTTCATCTTTCTGGGTACGCAGCTCACACAAAATGGTTTGGTGTCCTCACATCCTCGATAACCCAACACTAGTTACTACTACAAACGAGAAACCAAATCAGACTGAAATTAGACACGGATGACACTGAATCGACCCAAAATTCACTATATTGAGAATGAACAATCGAGCCTTACCCAGGAATTCGACCATCAAACCGCCGCCTATGAGTACTAGAACAGGACTATGCGGAGGGGAGAAAGTAGGGGACATCTTCGGCGCAATCCTTCATGTGAGCTCACCGAACTCGATCGCCTCCGCCTGTAGCTTACTCTGGCACAGCTCGCCCGCCTCTGTCTACAGCTTCTAATCGTGCAGCTCACCCACCACCGAAGCATACCGCACCCCAATCGCTAGGTTGTCGTGCTCCATCGACCTGGCGCCGGCGCCGGCATCGAACAGGGGTGCGAATGGGTTCGGCCTGGGAGGGGGTCATGTGACTCGTGACTTTCTTTGTCACGTTGGACGTCACAAGTAGCGAGAAAAAACTCTAATCCTGGCTTAACTGGTCCACGTCAACAAAGCGGGATTAGAAAAATAATTAAAGGTGTAAATTGATCCGGTTTAATGAATGAGGGGGGTAAAATAAACCAAAAGTTAGTTGAGGGGGTTATCTGGACTCAGGCCAAACTTCGAGGGGAGTAAAGTGGACTTTATCCATAAACTAGTAAAAATGCACGTGCGCCACGCATGTGTCCAAAAGCCTCAACGCGATATTTATGATGTAACTGATAACGTATACTTGCTTGGATAAACTCAGTTAATGAAACCAAAACAAATCTATAAATATTTATTAAAAAATACACAAGATAAATATTATTTATTTACCCGTTGTTACCATACTACAGCTCATCTTACATCAAGTAGATAATGCACAAAAAATAAATAATATAAATAGCTAATTATCATTGTAAATTATAAAAGTTGTAATGTTACAATTTTCTAATTGAAATATGCAATTGATGCATATTTCATTATCATGCATTATTATAAATTTGATATATTTGTTCTCATTACTATTGTTCTGAAGCACACATGAATTAAGAGTTTAAGGCAGGAATCATTTTTAATTTGTCACAAGAGATGAAAAGGAAAACAAGAATACATTTATGATTTATCACAAGCTTACCGATTTATACACTCAAGGTTCTTGATCGAGAAATATCCTTCTTCTATGAAGAAAATACAAAGATTCTATATTTGGTTGATCTATGGTTCAGATAGAAAATATACAGACTTAATTGTTGCATGATTAAATCACAGAAAGCAAGGATAGTTTTTTTTTATAAGTTTCGTCCAAATTTGGGATCGGCAAAGTGTACCTGTACCCTGCCGTTTAGAGTACTGCAACTACCTTTAAATATATCAGATGCTGGTCTACAAATATGCTCATGGAATCACCAAAGCACCGGTTAACATTGCTTCTATCTTTCTATAAAGAGAATTGTAAAATACTAATCCTTCCCCAAGCTGCACTGCCTGCCGACCCATTTTCTGAGTCCTGAACCATTTTTGCAGGCGGCATATCTAAAATTTCACAAAACCATTTTCTGAGTCATGAACTCCTGATCTAAACAGAAACAAGAACAATACCAGCTACCTCAATAGATTTTCTTGTGCCCCTTTAGCTGAAGACCTGCTATTCCAGCTCTCCTACATACGCCTGCACATAGGTCCAAACTGAAGCATCAGATTGGCTACTGAAACAATCAGTGCTGCACTAAAAGGTAGCTCAAATTCTAACCAGATTGTCAGCGTCGACACATTTTGGCATACTTGTTTCTAATTCCCTTGACCTCGCCACAGACTCATGGTTCTTGATCACGTGCTTCTACTGCTACACCATACCACGGTCAGTGGTCTCGTCGCGGCGACTGCGATCCACAACGGGTCATTTCTTAAACAACAAATTTGGCCAAGAAATCAAGTCGTGGAATTTGTCCAACGAAGTGCTGACTATCCTATATCCATGCTATCCGTTTTTATGTCATCTTGGAGCATGGAACAACAGAAGGATTCCATCTGGCTTCTGCCTCCAAGACCTCATCTTCCTGCTTATCCAATGAAGAAACCAGACAAGGAAAACAGGAGGACAAAAACCGCCGACAAGTGACGACCTCGCCGACTCAATAGCTGCCGACGGCCGGAGCTAGAACATTTGATGCCCGAGAGCCCAGCGTAGGCTCCGGAAGAGGTGTCGATCCGGGGGACCCATCCACGGTAAAAGAAACAATAATCAGTGATTCAGTAATCTGAAACAATGGTTGAAAATAACTGTAAATATGGATGCATACTTGATGGACTTATTTCAACTGCTATGAACAAGAAAAAATTGAACCCTTCTTCAGGATGACAATATCTCAACTAATTCACAATATTGAGCACATATTCAGCATTTAGTGGGATTTAGGACAGCTCACTTTAGCGCAATTGAGCGACTTGATTTTTATTTGGTTAATTATTATGCAAAGTGCTCACCAACTCGAATGAGATTACAAAACGTATTTAAATCTGAAATAAGAACCGGAGAAGCAAACTTTGTGAAGACTCTATGACAAGCAAAAGAATGAAATCTTGTTACGTGACTAATTGTTCATTGCTAAACAAAATCATGATATGTGATAGGTGCTACAACAGACAGAGATCAGGATGATAATATAGGCAACATGACGAGAGAAAGAAAATTTGACATCTAGCAACAGAGAGAGAAAAAAATAACAATAACAAGAAACCAATTTTCTAGGTCTCTGAAAAGCTGACTTCTCAGCAGGATCAGGAGATGACCAGCTGACTGATTGAAAGATCCATGGGTGCTGCATCACAAACAGATCGATGTGCAGTGCATGCATGAAAGGAACAAAATTTACCTCATCATAGAATCCATAACAATGGCGAGAATGATCGTAGAACTAAATTGTCAAATGGCAACTGGATTTCACAAGAGATTCTCCATTCCTTAGTTTATCAATAGATTTAGAGAAATGGCAAATGGAGGAGGGATTGCAATGCGGCACAAATGATTGTTGAAAGATATTAAAACCAAAGAAGCATATTTGGCAAGTATTGTCAGTAGCAGTGGTCGTCAGAGTCAGTAGCAGCAGTGGTCGCTAGAGTAACCTACATCAGCTTAGGCAAGCCCTGAGTAATTGCTAATTAGAAACAGTGTATGTTATATGCATATATTCATCCCAGATTATTTAAGTTATACCCAAAACAATTGAATTCACCACTAAAGAATTTTGCGAATTTCTCTCGTCACAGACAGTAAGCATTGAGCGCCATACCTATTATTGCTGCTTCAACTATAGTGAAATGCAAATGAATATATACTCACTATAAACTCATGAAAACCTGAAAAAGAAACAAGAAACAGTCATCACAGTACTGAGAGCAATAATCAAAATACCTATTATTGTTGCATTATAGCTATGATGTCAACAAAATATCACATAAACAATAAATGTCAAAAGAAGTACCAACTTCTACGTGAAACTCAGAATAAATGTATCCTGACACTACTGGGAGCAATAACAAAAATACTGCCTACTGCTAGCAACAGAAGTGCACATAGAACTCAC
This sequence comes from Eragrostis curvula, assembly GCA_007726485.1. Taxonomy (NCBI): domain Eukaryota; kingdom Viridiplantae; phylum Streptophyta; class Magnoliopsida; order Poales; family Poaceae; genus Eragrostis; species Eragrostis curvula. Next base: position 29,835,499 of record CM017439.1, read on the forward strand.
ACGTCAATGCATAACAGAAAAACCAGTTGACACAAGAAAAATCATATTTGTGTTATCCATTTTATCGTGCCGGCAATCTCTGAATTCACAGGAACTCTTCAATGAAGAGTAGTGAATATCAAAACACATAGTAGATCAGGATAAAAACACACATGTATGAAGGATTCTAACCTCGACCAAAACTATTGGAACTGAGACAACATAGATAAAATCCATTAGTTAATTAGGACCTCTTTCCTTCCTTGTCCCAGTTTAGTTAGCAGGACCAACATACATTTGGGGCTATAAATATTCAACAAAATAATGAGATGGGGATTAACCTGGATTTGGAGAAGAGAGGAGCACTCATTGCAGGTATGACTGCATGATTGACGCCATAACATGCTCAGTGGAGCCTTCAACTGCATAACACGGATCAAACATCAGAAAAATCACAATTGGCAAATTACGTCCATGTGCATCGTTCTGCTACCAGGCAGGAGCTCACAACCAGCATGGCAGCAAGGATGAGGGCGAGGCTCATGGCCTTGGGGTGATTTGCGAGGTGAAGGAACGCAAGGACGAGGTCGCCAGAGAGGACACAGCCGCGCGAGGAGCAGACGCCCGAGCAGGGTGCTCGTCCCCAGCGCCACCCCCGCGCCATCGTCACGAGGCTGCCTCAGCCGCCTCCGCGTGGATCGGCCGCACCTAAAACAATTGATTGATCGATCTTCTACCAGCAGGAAAACAAAATTAAAGGGACCAGCAGGAGAGGAGAGGCCTATACCTGGTCCGGCGAGCGCAATCGCCTCGATGCCGCTGCCGCAATGCACCTTTTCACCCTAGCGAGCCTGAAGGAATGTAGTCGAGGAAGGGGATGAGCGTGATTTTGGGAAGGATATCAAGAGTGATGAGCGTGATTTTGGGAAGGTGATCGGGTCAGGGGCATCACGGCGGTGGGTATGGTTGAATCCCTGGACGCGCGCCGTGTGCAGTTGCAAACTTGGACGCGCGCAGTGTGCAGTTGCAGACGCCGTGCGGAGCTTGATCTTGAATCAGCAACCAATTGCCCCCGAGGAGATCACCAAACGTGCGGAGCTTGATTTTGAATCAGCCTTGGTCACCTAGTCGACGCCAAGCAGGGACCTCGACATCACGCCCACCATGTCGTCGTCGTCGCAATCACTGCGGATGGAGACCGTCATCTTCCCACTTTCGTAGGCCGCTTGCTGTCGTCGTCCCAGCCCGCAGCCGCAGCCAGATCGCCATCGCTAGGCGTTGCTGTCCCTGCCTGGCGCACCTTGGAGAAAGAAGAATGGAAAGAAGTGGAGAGGAGGAAGGAAACCAGGGCATGAAATCCACGAGGAATTTGATGTGCCGGATAAAAATGGATTCAAAGTGCCTGTAAACGGGGAAAAAGAATAATTGTCACCGGTAATCAATGAGGATGTCCCTTTTTTTTCCTTGCGTCAGCAGTAATTGGAGTCAAAATATCTGTAAACAAGGAAAGAAGAGAAAATCCCTTATATGCCATTGGTTAAACTTCTAATCCTGGATCTGCCATCGGTAAAACCTATTTCCCTTATATGCCACCGACTTTAAAATTTTATCTCTTTTATGCCACTATTAACCATTTAATTGTGGTTTAGTGAGTTGTGGTACTGTAGCTGCGGGATTAATGTAGCGGCGCATGAATAGTTGCAACGTTTTGTGTGTACGAGATTTGAATAATTTTACAACATTTTACAACTGTTCATCTATATGCAAATTTTTGTGTGCACGGAGTTCTCTAATAACTTTAAAATAACTGACATAAATTTTTATGGTTGAAGAAGTTTTTTATTTATAGCAACTTTAAAGTAATAAAAATCATGTAACTTATTTTGAAGTTATCATACACACAAATGGTGAAAATATTCATCCGCTGCTACAATAATCACACAGCTACAGTGACTCAACTCACTAAACCACAATTAAATGGTTAATAGTGGCATAAAAGAGATAAAATTTTAAAGTCAATGGCATATAAGGGAAATAGATTTAACCGATGGCGGATCCGGGATTAGAAGTTTAACCGATGGCATATACGGGATTTTCTCAAGAAATAACCATGCCTCAACGTGACTTAGCTTAGAAGGACCCTTCCTAATTATATTGTGCTGAGCACTAATTGTATTCAAAATTCGTGTAAAAAAGAAAACAAATAAACATGACGGTAATCAAGGAGGTGGGAAACGTTGGTGGCTAGCAGGGCGTGCGGTAGCAAAAAACTTACAATCATCATTCGAAAATGAACTAATTTGAACATTTATTCATGTCCAATGTCCACCCTTGTGCGGGCCCGGGCCCAACATGGCCGGATCTGATGGTAGATATTAAAGATGACCTTTTAGATCAATGGCTAATATACAGGTGGGTACAATCTGGCAGGTATAAAGTGTATTTGTCGCAACTGGTTCTTTAAGGATTTTTTAAAGTGTAGATAGATAGATAGAAGAAAGGAATGCCCACATCTTGGGCGCAGGAATTTTTTTTTCAATTTTTCCCTTTTTTGGTAGGGTAACAAAAAAAAATGATACAGAGGCTAGAATATGGAGAAATATATTCCTTTTTTTAGAGACGAAGCAACAAGACTACCCTATAAGTGGGTGCTTGGATAAGAAAATTGCTCGTGTAATCTAAAGTCAATAACCTAATATGCAGATTTCACGAAAATATACCAAAATCTCACGATTCTCGTAACCCAAACTGCCAAACGGACCTGAGGCTCCTCAAATTCCAGCCCATTATGAACTACGATCCGTCCGATCGCGTCAACAAGCGGTCGAGATCCGCCGCGGCCGCCGCGCTCTTCCGCTGAAAAAGGCCGCACTTCCGGTTCAAAATTCGAAACGGCAGGGTCTCTCCGTTTTCCTCCGCCGCCGCCTCCTCCTCCTCCCGAGTCCCGAGGAACCACCGTCCGCCCAACCATGCCCACCCCCTCCAACTCCCCGGAGAGGCCGCCGGCGGCTGACGCCTCGACATGGTCCTGCCACCGGTGCACGTTAGACAACCCTAGCTGCGCCGACTCCTGTGAAATCTGCGAGACCGCGCGCCTCGTGGAGATCGATGCCGACAGCCCCGCGCCGGCGCCCGCCGCCGCGTCGGCTCCGCTCCGCCCGTGCGGGAAGAAGATGGAGCGAGCGGAATCTCCGGATGCTGCCGCGTCGACCAAGACGGAGCGCGCGGAATCCCTGGATGTCGCCGAGGCGACCCCGATTCAGCGGTGCGGGAAGAAGAGGGAGCGCGTGGAATCTCCGGACGTCGTCGAGCTCTGCGATGGCGCGAGCGGGGGTGGGGGCGGGACCGGCAAGGCACCCGCAGTCAATGAAGGTTCGCTATTGCTGTCCACAGTGCTTTAGCGATTCAGTAGTTTAGACATTGGTGTCCCAAGGATCGGGTTGGACATTCCGTTCCAAACGGGATCCCTAGTTTCGATTACCGTGCTTTCAGCGTGGCATATATGGCTCCAGTTCTTGCTTTGTTATTGGTCGAACACTCATCGATGCTATGTTATTTTCCCTATTTTTGCACGGGAAAAGTTAGATATTGGTATATCAATCCTTCAGATTTAGTTTAAAAAAAATGTTGGAGCCCTATAAATTTGAGCCTAGCATGTCATCAAGCTCGATATGTTTTCAGCGCTTCTGATGCACCTCAAAGTGTTTATAGATGCCTAACATGTACTGCAACGAATGCCATTAGTTGCAGTGTGCTAACTGCTAGTCGTTCTGAAGAAAAGTGTGTCTTTTCTATTCGATTGGACATTATGGATCCATTTAGCTATACATTTCTCTAATTAGCAATCGCTAACATGACAAAGCATATTTTGGTGACAATGCCATCGATGTTTGCTGATGACGGATTGGGCTTATGGACTTGTAAACCGTACTATTCTATTAACTGAAAGCCTCGTACTCCATCAGTTAATTTAATTTCTAGTTTACATTTTTTATTTAGGAAGAAGTGCTCACTTTATAAGATGTTATAGTATATCAAGAAGAGACATTTAAGTTATAGGATCTCATGAATGAGCATACTTATATGCTTTTGTGAAATGCCTGACCCAGTTCAATAGTTTGCGCTACAAATACAACACTTCCTTTTTGTTCATTGCCTCATTGGTCACAATTGGTGATCCTGGGGAAAATTATAAGACATGGAACCATCTTTTTTTTTTTTCGTCTTTTAATAGGCATGCACAAGTTAAAACTTCAAATGAAAAAGAATGGTGAGTTTCCATACCTACCATTTTACTGATGCTAGATGCTGAGTCATTTGCTCTCTTCTGTTGTATTACCTGATGCTATCATTGCACCCTTTTTATTGAAACAAATGTTACTAACATATTTAGTTGTTTTTTTACTACAATATAACTACCTACCTTGTGCAAGTTAAAAGTACGTTACATCTTTCAATCTTTCATGCTTACACAGGCAATCTTGAGACTCATTTTGATAAAAGGACATTCAAAATCATGACATACAATGTCTGGTTCCGGGAGGATCTGGAACTAAGCAGGAGGATGGATGCTCTCGGAGAACTTATCAAGCACCACAGCCCAGATTTCATATGCTTCCAGGTACAGAATTTGAGGTCTACATTATTTTATTTCCTATGTTCTCAGTGGGGTCTGATAAGTGGAATTGCAGGAGGTTACACCAAGCATATATCTACTTCTGCAAAAATCTGACTGGTGGAAAGAATACAAATGCTTGTTGTCACAAGAGAAGGCTATTGGGAGGCCATATTACTGCATGCAGGTATTCATTCTGTCAATAGATTTCACTCACCCGCTTGTAAGGTACCTCGATACATATACTATTTCTTCAATTAATGTAATGCCAGAAAATAAGGTATATGTCACATTTCGGTAGTAGCCTTAACAATAGATTATAAATGTTTGTATCATATTCCATAGGTCATTCTAAATGCTTAGAGTTTTGACAGCATGTTTAGGCATTTTTGCATCAGTTGTGCAAGTGTATAGAGTACATTTATGAGTTTAGCGGAATTGTATGTGTCATGGTTATTAGATGTAGCTAAGTCAGTGTCCTATATTTTGCATGTTAAGAAACCTGAACTATTCTGCAATGAGCCCATGAGCATCTGATCCATCAGGACCCGGTGTGGATGATCTGCTGCACTTTTCAGCTTACTACTGTTCACACAAGGACAAAATTGACTTGCTACTTTGCTATTTGTTAAAAGTAAATTCCATCGTATGAATCATGGACAAACTGCTAATGTGTCTAGGCTTTTAGGTCTAAGCACCAACATCTTTTCGAAATTGAGATGTTGGAGATCATTGTTACCATAATTCTATATTTTGAGTAGTCTTGGATTCCTTGATTTTTGCTACGGCAGAGAGGAATGCTAGCTGAGGGTGTCAATGTACTAAACCACTCAAGTTCGACTGTTGAAGTCCTATTCAGCATGAATTTGGGTGTCTATTTCATCTTTTTAGTTTTACCTTTCGTTACTTTTCTTTATAGGAGTACGATCCCTATGAATTCATCCTTTTTCCTGTAGTTCATTTATTTTACTGATTTAGCTTACCGCAAATATTGCAGTTGAGCAAAATGCCAGTGAAGCAATCTGAAAACATCCCATTTTCAAACTCAATAATGGGAAGGGAGCTGTGCATAGCAAGTGTCCGAACTGGTGAAATGACGAACGTGGTGGTGGCCACAACCCACCTAGAGAGTCCATGCCCTGCTCCTCCTAAATGGGATCAAATGTACAGTATGGAACGAGTAACTCAGGCAAATACATCCCTGGAAAATCTAAGACCTTACCGCAATGCAATATTCTGTGGGGACATGAACTGGGATGACAAAGGAGACGGGCCCTTCCCTTTGCCAGATGGTTGGATTGATGCTTGGGTTGAGCTAAAGCCTGGAAATGAGGGCTGGACCTACGACACCAAGGCGAATGGCATGCTGTCAACCAACCGCAAGTTGCAGAAGAGACTGGATCGGTTTGTGTGCAACTTGGAAGACTTCAGGATTGATAGCATTGAGATGATTGGAACAGAGGCCATACCAGGTGTCTCCTACTTGAAGGAAAAGAAGGTCCGCAAAGAGATCCGTAAGGTTGAACTACCTGTCTTCCCCAGCGACCACTTTGGGCTTATTTTGACCATCACTCAGCTGGAAAATGACAAGTTTTGATCGAACTACGGTCTCAGTGGTTCAGCAGCATTTACTGAATCTTTTGGTGCTATTTCGCGTAGTAGAAGCTAACTGTTGTTAGCTATACCTAGCATAAGTGTGACTAGTAGATTATAGTTTTAAGCATGTGACTATCAGTGTGACTTTCAAATTTGTTAAGTCTAGTTAAGGAGCCTATGTGCTTGCTATGCTTAATTTGTATGACATCCTGCTATGGCTCGCCTGAAGGCAACATTTCACATGGTCTGACTTCTATATCTGTTCTTTTTTTAAGGAGCAAAAGAAAGTCATGATAATATGATGAGCAGAATCTTTTTTACCCATTGACAAAAACATTGAATATTATTCTTCCATCTATCATTGATTTTATCACAGAAACGCACTTTTGTTTTATATTATCCATTTGGCGATGCTAGTTCAACGTGATCGAAAGATAGACCCTAGCTGTTCAGGCATGATGGAATCAATCATGATCACATTGCAAGTTTGTTGTGACCAAAACTTTCCTGTTCTTCCTTCTTGGTTCCTTGTGTTCACACTTCACAAAACATGATTGGCGATCTTCTCCCATGGTTTCAACTTTTTATTGCTGACATGTACTATTTCACGCTAGCACTAGCAGCAATACTTTGAGGCACTGGCGTAGCTAACAGGGTGGACAGTTGGGCTCCAGCCCACCCTAAGATTTCTGTTCCCAAGGTTTATGGGATGACAATATAATTAATTTACATTTATATAACTTACATACATAGCAATAATAGAAATATGGGGTACATAATGAACTATTATAAGAGCTTAATTTTTAAAATAAATTCGTGTTATGTTACGGTATCAAGAAATTATGTCAAATTGGCTCATCCTAACTTAAAATCCTAGCTAGCAACGCCACTACTTCGAGGTGTGTAGGTTGTAGATATATATTTCTCAAATAGGTTGGAGCAAAAGTTGCTAATAATATATCGATCTCAATGAAGTCTTTTATTTGCATTAAATTCTATGCCACATGTGCATTTTTTGCTGAGTTGGCAAGTTAATTATGATGAGAGAGATGAGAAACTTTCATATTTTGTGAGAGATCTTTCATCCAAATGAAAGGAAGGTGGCTCCCTTTCCTAAAACTAGTCTTGGAAAGAATGCAATGAAATGGTGCATTGAGACTGGTCTTATGCTTTCTAGATTGTTTGTATTCAGACACTAAAGAAGATTACGTGACAGTTATTTGATCTCGGAGGAAACATCCAATCGTAGCTTATTTAATTATTAGGTTTGATTTTATGGTGGAGCCTGTCTTCACTTTGGACTCAACATAGAGTTGCATTTATTACTAAATTGTTCTTTTAGTGCTAGGCAACATGCGCACCAACTGTAAGGTGTGTAAGGTGACTTTGCCAATCTCAACAATGATCTACCAAAATAGTGTCGTGTAGGTGTTCACATAAAGGGTAGCGAGTGTGGGTGTACCTTCATATGGTGAGTGTCGGTGTATGTATGTTAATATCTGCACATGTACATTCATTCGCGATATTGTTCGACTATGCATAATGTGAGCACACAAATGTATTAAAGAAAAGATACTGATAGAGACATATACTCATGATATAGCCACTGGACAGCGTGGTAGCTCTGGCCGGTGGCAAGAGTTGACGGGTAGTTGGCCTTGAGTGGATTAGAGTGAGAGTGTGAGACCAATCTATCTCCTTTACAGCTTGAAAAAACTATAAAGGGGAAAAAGGCTCTATTTCTTTAGGCTTCTATTTTTCGAAAGCTAGGCTAAGTCAAGTTTTGAAACCTATCTTTGTGGATTGGATTTTGAACAATGCAGCACCCCACATAACAACATCATATAAAAAAAAGTGAAAACTTCTCTAAACCTTCTATTGGCTTTTAAACTTCAGAAAATCATTTTTAGAAGTACATTATTTGACCTAATTTCATTTTTAAGAAGAAAAGCCAGCAGATTTCCAAAAGGAACAGGGCCTCTTGAATTTGAAATGGTCTTTGGCATGTCTCATGTTGCTTGTCCTCGTGGATAATGCTGCGCATGTGAATCATGTGCTATGTCTCCACAAGAAGGGTTGCCATTTAATTGTTGCTGTCGCTTTACAATCTTCATCACCATGATTGTCGAGGACCGCATACCAAATACTATGAGAGGCAAATGTACAACACAACTAACATCGTCAAGATCAAGCTCTGACCACAACTCATGCAACATTTTATATCACGTTTGTCAACTCCCTCGTGGTGATATAAAATTTATATCAACTCATACTAGTAGTGCGTCACAAGGCAATCTCTTGGTGAGTACTTCAATTTCTCTTCATACTTCCCTCGGTATATCATCATGAAATCCATACAGTAGGAATTTGGACCAGATACCGATGTAAACATGTACGGCTTTCCACATGAAGACGAATTTGGTTTCTCTTGGAACAGAACCTTTATTGGTTGAACTTGATTGCAAACCGCAATCAAAGTCTTTCTAGATTTAAGCAGCTTTTTTCACAGGCACGGTAGCTTTTTTGAAACACACCAGTGTGTTGGTTTCTCACTTTTTGGATTTGAGTCTTAGCTGAGCAGGAGCCCACGTTTGTTGGTGTTTGCGCGTGGCGTGGCGACGCGACTGCGCACATCCCAAGTCGTGCCATGCACGACGAAGCCGGATCGTGGCGGAGAGTCACGGAGTAGTACACTCGTTGAATAAAAGGGAAGAGAAGCAGACAAGCTGCAAGTTGTACGCAGAACCAAAAACCCGCTCGTCTCTCACTCCGTGTTCATCTCGTATATATTCCCGAGCCTGATCTCCAAACAACGACGACGAGGCGGGGCGCACGTTCGCGGACCGCGCCACGGTGCAGGCGCCATGCATCCTGCGCGGGTTAAACTGACGGGACAGCGATCCAGCGGGAGCTGTTCATCGGGGGCCGCCTCGTTCGGCAGCTGAACAGATAGGGCCGGGTCGGAGGCGATCGAGATTTGTCTGGTCGCGCTCGTACAAATTCAAATTTCGTCGATTTGTTGTCTGGTCAACCAACCGGCCAGACCGGGTTTCTGTGGTGGCTCCGTCAAAATTAGAAACCTTGCCTTTTATCTTACGAAGGTTTCGCTTGGACACCTTGCTTCTGTGTGTTTAGAAAAAAAATATCAATCATGTAAATGTGTCCTTGGTTCTGTATCGTTCAATTCTAGTTTCCCCTGTTTGTCAGCAGTAAATGTGTATGAAAGCCGTGCAGCTCTTGTACGTGTATTTAAGCCACCCAAACTATTGCTTTTGCATTCGAACAACCCGGTACTGTAGCAACGGAACTTTGTCGATGGGCAGCAGCTTGCCACACGACGCGGCAGCGCGGCCGCTGGACCCCGAGGCCTTCGCGCACGACTCGCGCGCGGTGCTCACCTTCCTGGCCGAGTACTACGGCGACGTCGACAAGTACCCCGTCCGCGCGGCCGACCTCGAGCCTGGCCGGCTGCGCGCGCTGCTCCCGGAGGCCGCGCCGGAGTCGGGCGAGCAGATGGAGCGCGTGCTGGAGGACGTGCGGCGGGACATCCTGCCGGGGCTGACCCACTGGCAGAGCCCCAGCTTCTTCGCCTACTTCCCGATGAACGCCAGCGCCGCCGGGTTCGCCGGGGAGATGTTATCGGCCGGGCTCAACGTCGTGCCGTTCGTGTGGGCCGCGTCGCCGGCCGCCGCCGAGCTCGAAGGCGTTGTGATGGACTGGATGGGCAAGCTGCTGGGGCTTCCTGGCCGGCTGCTCTTCTCCGGCGGCGGCGGCGGCGTGCTGCATGGGAGCACCTGCGAGGCCGTGGTGTGCACGCTGGCCGCGGCGCGGGACCGCGCGCTGCGCGCGCTTGGGTACGAGGCCATCACGAAGCTGGTGGTGTACGCCTCCGACCAGACGCACGTCACGTTCCAGAAGGGCGCCCGGCTCGTCGGCATCCCGCCCTCCAACTTCCGCGTCGTGCCGACGTCGCCGGCCTCCGAGCATGGCCTGACCGCCGACGCCGTTCTGGCCGCGGTCGACCGCGACGTCGCGCGCGGCCTCGTGCCGCTGTACCTGTGCGCCACGGTGGGAACGACGGGGATCGGGGCGGTCGACCCGGTGCGCGAGCTCGGGGAGGTGGCGCGCCAGCACGGCATGTGGCTGCACGTCGATGCCGCGTACGCCGGCAGCGCGGCCGTGTGCCCGGAGTTCCAGAGCTACCTGGACGGCGCCGAGCTGGCCGACTCGGTGAGCATGAACCCGCACAAGTGGTTCCTCACCAACACGGACTGCTGCTGCCTCTGGGTGGCGAACCCCGGCGACCTGACGTCCGCGCTGTCCACCGACCCGGAGTACCTCAAGAACGTCGACGGCACGAGCGACACGGCCAAGAAACCGGCGGCGATCGACTACAAGGACTGGCAGATCTCCCTGTCGCGCCGGTTCCGCGCCATCAAGCTCTGGGTCGTGCTGCGGCGCTACGGTGCGGCCGGCCTGCGAGCGCACATCCGCCGGCACGTCGCGGCAGCCAAGTGGTTCGAGCGGGCGGTGGCAAACGACGAGCGCTTCGAGGTCGTGGCGCCCAGGAAGTTCTCCCTGGTCTGCTTCCGCCTCCGTCGACCAAGCTGCTGTTTCGACCTGAGCGACGACGCCATGGTGAACGACGTCAACCGGGAGCTCCTGGCGGCGGTGAACGCCAGCGGCCGGGCGTTCATGACGCACTTCGTCGTGGAGGGCAAGTTCGTGATCCGGCTCGCCGTCGGCGGTGCCGCGACGGAGATGCGCCACGTCCGGGACGTCTGGGAGCTGCTCCAGAGCATGGCCCACGACGTCCTACAGCGCTATCAATGCTAGTCGCTCTGCTGCACGTGGCCGCGCGTAAAGCTTTGCATGTGTTTACGCGTACCTGCATGTTTACTTTACTGTACATTTGCTTGTGTTTTTATAGTAACATCATATCGGACGTTATATGCACACATGTAATAAACTTATTATATGATGATGATGGTCGATCACATTCGTGGTATGCGTACACCATGTATTCTTTTCCCTCGAGGTTTCCATGATTTTTTTCGCGACACTGTGTACGTACGTCTTTAATTTCAAAACCAAAACTATTTGTTTCATCCGCACTACCTTCTGTCATGTGCTGCTTTATATGAGAAGAAATGTCATATGCAAACTCAACTGGTTACGTTTGTGTTGAGGTGGAACCAACCCACCTGAACTCCAGATTAATTTGGCATGAGTATTGCATTTAAGGCTAATTATATTTTTAAGTGAGAGTCGACGTCCCTGCCGAGAGCGTCGCATCATGATGGCTTCTTTGAATCCCAATATCAGGTCCACCTAGTTTTTTGTAAGCCAACATAAGAGAGGAGTGATCGCGCGTGTTTGTTTGAGTGTCTGCATGTGTATTGTACTAATTCAAAAAAAAAAATGTTATACTTCTTTGTACGTCCATGTACTCTCCCCCATCCTAACATATAAGCTGCATATAGATGAATACATGATATCTATGAGAGAAGTTTAAGATTTTTGTCATGTCTAATCCTTTTTAATGGTATACTTAGATGCCTTGGACGGACTTTGCGTGGATTGCAATTTTCTTGTTGGCTTTTTGGTTCTCTTCAGGATATTGCACTTTTCTAAATAGCATCCAGTAATTTTTTAATTAATATCAGCCACATACTTCCAGTAAATTTGATGTTAGAAATGTAAGAATTGATGGAACAGTAATTAGTTTTACAACATATAAGCCGCCAACGAAGCAAATTTCCTATGGATAGTTTCACCAGATGAACAGAGCATTAAGTAGTTAATTTAAAATGATAAAGGTCATGTATACATCAAATTAAATACTAGAGACACAAAAGAAAGAAAGCATGGTGTCGACGTTGAGAAATCTGGCCGACGAGTGAATTTAGACTACGCGCTACGGTTGGTTGAGGTGAATGAGGATGACACAAGTGATTATATTGGTTCGGGCGATCGAAGCCCTACGTCCAGTGAGGTGGTTCGGTTCGTGTTGCTCGTAGTAGGGGTTACAAGCTCTTGCGAGAGAAGGAGAAGCTCCCAAGTCTCTAAGTGTTCGTGGGGTTCGTCCTTGCGTGCGACGCAAGGGTGAAGCGAGTGTGTGCGAAATGAAAGATCAGAATGTGGTCCCCCAGCCGCGAGTCAAGCTTTCCCTTTTATCTGTCAAGGGAAAGTCGACTGTACAAGGATGGAGGAAAGAAGAAAAAGAAAGAAAGAGAATTGGTAAAACTAGCTCGATGTAGGTGGGGGGCCTTGCCGGAAAGGGCACGTCCGTCCTCGACGCGTCCGTCCTCGACGCCGTCTCCTCCGGGCGTGGGCGGCGACGGCTGCTACTGCTCAACTGCGGCGGGGATGTCCGGGTCCTGTTCGAGCACTGTGCGACCCTGTTTATTTACGGCCCGCGCTGTTACCGTGTGGCGAGGCGGTTTGACCGCTGTCATCCGTCCCCGCGAGACGTGCGGGGCTTGCGGTTCACGTCTCCGGACAGTGCCGAAGGACGTCCACTTGCGGCCATTTAAGACGCTCCACCGGCCAACCTCCGACTTCGATAGTCCGACCCCTGGGGTCGGAAGGCTGGGGTCGGGCGTCCGGGGTCGGCCGAGGTGGAGATTTCCTCCGACCCCCGGGGGTCGGGAGGTGGGTCGAGGAGTTGGGCCTTCCTTTGCACGTGCGACCTCTCCAGTTGTGGACCGTGTTGCGCATAGTGGGCTGGGCTTTTACCTTGGTGTCTTTGGAGACAGTTACGGCCTCCGGCCCAGTCCGCGGTCATTTGGGCATAATTGCGGGTTTATGTGGGTAATCGCGGGTACCTGGTTTTGGGTACCCGACAGTAGCCCCCGAGTCCTGCGCGGAACGCTTTGGCGTTGTGCGCGGGACACCCCCTAGCTTTCGACGATTTCCACCTTCGGCCCGGCCGTCGAGTTGATATCCAGTGGGTGCGCGCGAGCGCACCCGCCGGGTGTAGCCCCCGAGCCTGGATGGGAGTGGTCAATGTCTCGACGAGGGATTGGTCACGAGGGTTCTGTTCACTGCATGCGGCTCCGCGCCTTTGTCTTCTTTTAGGAGGGTCTGCAAGGGTCCGGGAATCTTGACAGGCTTTCGCAGCCCGTGATCTTTGTTCCAAACTTTCGCGCCTTTTTACGCTCTCTCCGTTTCTAGCCATCCTCGCAGCTCCCCTATAAATGGAGTGGTTTCCCTCGCTTGCTCTCACCGCGCCTCGTCATGGCTGATGGTCGAGTGGTAGGTTTACGGCGCCCGCGTTGGGCGGGCCGCTTCGGAGAGGGCGTTCTCTCATCCATGGCTCGCCCCTTGACCTCCATTTCAGATGGAGGCGTGGTTCGCCCTCGTTTAGCTCTTCTTGGGGCGCTTGCCCTGCTCGACGCTATCCCTCCTGTGATGCTGTTCCTCGAGGTCGAGCCCTCGTGCCGCGTCTCTCCCGGAACCGTGGGCGATGTCTCGGATGATGCAGGAGGCGATGGGGTTGCTCGTCGTCGAGGCAAGCCTTCCCTAGCCTGTTGTCCTATCCTCGTGAGAGGCGAGGCAGGCCGGACCTGGAGTCGCACCCGAGGTTGCTAGGAGCGATGGCGCCCGTTCCGGTCACCTTCGAGGTCGAGTCCTGCGCAACCCGAGCCCTTGTTCCTCCATATTGTGGAAGAACGAGGGCCGGATCGGGAATCGCACCCGAGGCGACTGTCGCGGTGTCGGCTCCGTCCTTGGGACGGCGGGCCGTTTGTGTGCCGCAGAAGGGACCAGCTCTTCGACTTCCGCGTGCTGGTGGTGGTCTCCGTGGCGCGTGCCCCCGAGGACAAATTCGTTTGTATTTTGTAAAGGGGATCCTTTCCCCTCGATCACTATTAAGTGTTTGGGGGGTCGTTTGCGTTTTTGCGTGTTTTGTGAAATAAGAAAGGTTCCCTCTTTACTATCCGACTTGCGAATGCGAGCCCCCGAGTCCCCGTTCATTACGGGATCTAGCAGAGGGCCGTTTCGTCTTTTGTTCATCTTCCCCCGCGTATCACTGCGTTGTGATAGGGGTGCTGAGCCGTCCCATCCGTTCCTCGATGGTTCGACGGTGGGTGCCCGGTCGAGTTGCTAGCGGGTGAGTTCGAGTGAAGCTCTGGCTTGCCCTTAGTGGGGATCCAATTGAGACCGGCTGGGGTCGACTTCATATGATCCGTGGGGTCAGTCCAACTAGTTCCCGAGTCCTTTCGATCGGTCTCGGGGGCTTCGAAGCCTCCCCTCGATGGGAAAACCTTGGTCCGACTCTCCATCAGGACTCGGACGCAACTGACAGAGGCCCGTGACGCTTCACGCATCTGGGTACTGGCCGCTGGGACCCCTCTTTGGTCGCCCCTCACTCTAGTGTTGCCCAGAGCGACTGTCGAACCCTCTTGGAGGGCCAGTCTTCGCACTCTTGGGCTGAAAATGGGCCGTCGGGGCGTTTTCAGCCCGTAGCCAACGTTACCTGTGGGCCGTATCTGGCTTTCCTGACCAGTTAGGCCCGCTACGCTCCGTGGAGCCGGAGGGACGTCTCCGTGGCTGTTTGATGGGCGCGAATCTTGGGGCGCCGGTTCGGCGGTGCGTGGGTTGCCCTGGCTTCTGCGAGAAGGCAGAAGAGAGGGAGAACAACAAACACGGCGCACGAGGCGGGAATTCGAAGAGACGCGACGGGTCGTGGGACGCCGCGGCAGTTCAGGGGCTATAAATGAGAACGGCCGTACCTGGCTTTGCGCCTTCCTGCACTCACCATTTCCCCCTATTCTTCGCGCTACAGTTGCGCCTTCCGTTCTAATCCGCCGTAATCCGCCGCGAATCTCTCACAGATTGTTTTTCGCTCCGCCGCGATTCGCCACGCTCCTTCTGCGCCGCACTCCACCGTCGCCTCCCCCACCAAATTCGTCGCCAGGGGATTTTTTCCTTCGCTTCGTTCTTGACGTGGCGCTCTTGCCGCCGCCTCCCTCTCTTTGTCGACCCGAATCCATGGCGGCCGCGAGGGCGCCGTGGCCGGCTCAAGCGATTGGGGCGAGGGCCATGAATGGCCTTGTGGCCAGAGGGCTTCTGAAGCCCAATGGTGCTTCCCTGGAGTGGATCATCCCGGAGGGGGATCGCGTACCAGAGCCGCCTGATGGGTATGTTTTATCCATCTCTAATTTCCATAGTCGTGGATTCGGGATGCCGGCGCACCCCTTTTTTCGCGGCCTCCTCCACTATTACCAAATTGAGTTCCAGCACCTCGACCCTGAGTCGATCGGTCATGTTGTCGGCTTCGTCGCCATGTGCGAAGCTTATTTGGGGATTGATCCCCATTTCGACCTGTGGAGGTACTTCTTTCGGGTGCGACATTGCCGTCTCATTGAGAGGGGAAGACCGCCAATGGGCGTGCCCCTCGGGTGCGCAAGCATCCGTCTTCGGCAGAATAGGACGCAGGACTACATCCGGTCGGCTCCGGCGTCCGGCAATGTGAGGTGGCGCCCGAATTGGTTCTATCTCCGGAACGACCCCGAGGGGTCGCTTCCAACTTTTACTGGTCGGTATGTCGAGAAGGCGGTGCCTTCGTGGGAGAGGGACCTAGGGAGCATTGACACGGCGTACATCCGACCCCTGATCAATGCTGTCCGAGGGCTGCGTGCTTCTGGGGTGTCGTGGACCGGGGTCACCGGCCATTTTCACGTTGCCCGTGTTCTCCCTCTGATGAGGCGTTCCCTCCGACTGTAGGAGATGACCCCGGAGGCCAACAGAAAGGGAACTGCCATGGTTTCCAGTGTGGCATTGAGCTTTTCAGAGGTCAGAGCCTGCCTTGCGAGGCATGCGGGCAGTCGTCTCTCTGTCATGTGGACTTCGAGTACCCCATCCGCGGTCATCCTCGAGCTCTTCCGTTGCCGAGCGTTGCCAGCTATGTAAGTTCCCCCTATGGGGGTTGTCCCATCATATTCTATGGTTTTTTCTGGACTCGGACACGGCGCTGACGCCCTCTTTTTTCCTTTCTGACAGGCAGGTTTGGTGCGTGCGCCTTCCCAGCCGCCTCTGCCCGAGGACCTCGGTCAAAGAGGGGTGGTCCGCGTTCGTTTCGAACGAGGGGGGAGCAGTGGCGGTCCGCTGGGTGGGCCTGTCGCTGATGGCGCGTTCGGTCCCGGCGGCCTTTCGGAGGAGACGTGGGACGCGCTCCTGCTCGAGGATGATCCCACCGACGATCCCGCGCCCGCGTCAGGAGAAGATGAGGCGGCCCCGCCCCCTTCGCCTGGCTTGGGGGAAGGGACCGTCGACCCCCGCGCTTTGGCGTCAGCGGTCGTCGATCTGGAGGGTGTGGATCCGAACAACACTGCTGCTGCGGAGTCGGCGGTGGCGTCTGACGACCCTGAGTCGGCTGTGCCGGTGTTCCATCCTTCTCTGGAGCGGGAGCGTGCCGGCCTCGCGACAGATCTCGGAGGTCTGGCCGAGCGCGCTGTCGTCGAGACGGCGCTCGGTGGCCAGATCACGGCATATGGCGACCGGTAGCGGAGGCGAGAGCTTCGGGTGCAGGCGGAGGGCGAGTGCGGCCAGGCCTACTGGGGCGTCCGCACCGCCTATGATGATATGGGGTCGGCCCTTCATGCGATGGACGCGCTGCGGACTCCCTTCGAGGTTTGGCTTTTTCTTCCTCGAGTCTTTTCCTCTTTTTTCTTCTGTCTTTGTTTTGATCGTGGTTGACTTGGTGCGTTATGTCTGGACGCAGGCTGTGCTGATGAATAGCAAACTCAAGTCGGACCAGCTACGGCTGCAGAAGGAGCGACTGGATAAGCAGGCTTCCGACCTTAGCGCTGCCGCTCGGCAAGCCAGTGAGGCAGAGGCGGTGATCGCTGATCTCCGTAAGGAGGTGATCGCGCTGCGCAAGCGTGCCGACGACGCCGAATCGTCGGCCGAGGCGTCCCGGAAGCGGGCTGAGGCGGCCGGGCAGTTGGCGGAGGCTTCCGCGGCCCAAGCGGACGTGGAGAGGAAGAGGAAGGTGGAGGCCGAAGCTTCCCTTGCCGACCTTGCCAACGAGGCGATTGCGATTCGTAGCAAGAATACTGGTAAGTGGCTTGCGCTCATCCTTTCTTCTTGTTTTTTGCTTGTTTCTCACCTCCATCTCCTTTCTGTCTAGATCTCGAGGGGAAGCTGTCAGAGTCGTAGGCTTTGGTGGAGCAACTCGGTCGGCTCCGCCTCGACCTTGTTTCTACGTGCGCCCAGGTTGGGATGAAGATTACGGGCGAAGCCAGTGAGCCACTTGTAAGGACCGTGTGACCGAGAGGGGACCGGGGAGGGGTGAATCGGGCACACCATGAAATAATACTTTTTGCACTTCTAGTTACTAATTCTATTTGCACATGTAAAGGGTCTATAACATAAGCGTACATGTGCACTACGTGTAAGTGATCAAGCAAGGATAACCATGTGCTAGGACTTGTACATGCTAAGTGCAAGGCATACATGAGCATAAGGAAACAACCTAGCATATAGATATGACAACATAAGCTCAACAAGTCCTACACATGCTAGTATATAAGATAACGACGATCAAGCAACCTAGCATGCATATAGGGAACACATAGGGAAGCTCAAACAGATCCTACTATACATGCTAGTGTATATGGTAAGATAGACAATCAACCAAGCATGTATAAGTACACAAAGGAAAGCTCAAGCTAGTGATCATGATAACTAGATAGATACAATATAAGCACAACAAGATCACTATATGATATCAAGCAAGTGAGAGCTATCACAAGTAGGTACAAGCATATATAAGGAAAGCAAGTATCACTAGATATAACGAGGAGCTAGCACGGCAACAATCGCTAAGCAATCATATGAGATAAGCACAATATCTACTACAAGCATATAGGATAAACAAGATAACAAGTGCAAGTAGTAGAGAGTAAGAGTAGGAGATTGCTCATTGATTTTTCCCGTGGTATCGGGAGGATGGCGTCTCCCCCTAGTCCACGTTGGGTCACTCCCGCCGGAGTCTCGACCCCGTCCCTCCGCTTGATGGCGATCCCCTCTAGAGCACACTCCACTCCTCGAGCCGGTGTTGTTCCCAAGAGCACGCTTAACCCTCCGAGTGAAGTCACGGGTTTCACCCCGCCGCCCACTGCGATGCTCTCTTCCTTGGAACCAACCACCGCTCCTTGAGTGAAGTCGCGGGCACGTCCCGCCGGCATCTCCGGGTACTCTTCCGAGGGTCAGGATCCGCACGTGATGCGGTCCAAAGGGCGCTCCACTAGTGATGCTTCTTTCGCACGGGAAGCTCCAAGACCGTGTACAAACTTGTGTTGGCTTCCACACTCTCTTGGCAAGCTCAACACCAACGCCTAACCGGTCTAGGCCTTGCCATAGACCAAGGGTAACAAACCAAGACCGCCTCCCTATGACCACACTAGTCCTAGAGGTGTATGGATGCTCTCAACCCTTCCCAAGCACTAAGATTTCTCTCTAAATCTTCTCCATGTGCTTCTCTTGCTTCCTCTTGGCTCCCACTGTGTTTCCCCACTGATAACAATGGCCAAAGGCACCTCAAAGGGTCAAGCAACCGACTATTTATAGCCCTCCACTCATAAACTAGCCGTTGCAACAAACTGCCCAGAAATCTCCTCGTCACCGTATCATACGGTGACTATATCCTTTTCTGCTAGGACTTCCTTCTTCTCTGATCTCCTCTGAAATCCTAGTCACCGTATCATACGGTGACCTCTTCTCTTTCAGCCCAGATACTTCTCTTCTCTGGCTCCACTGTTCATTGTAGTCACCGTATACCACCGTATCATACGGTGACTCCTTCTTTCCAGCTTCAGCAACTCTTCCATTTTGCTATCCTCGTGGAAACCATACGGTGATACCACCGTATCATACGGTGACTCCTTCTTTCCAGCTTCAGCAACTCTTCCATTTTGCTATCCTCTTGGAAACCATACGGTGATACCACCGTATCATACGGTGACTCTACCAGAGACTCTTCTTTCTCTGGATTTTCCTGTCCTTAGCCACCGTATCATACGCTGACCTCCACCGTATCATACGGTGACTCTTTCTTCTTCTTCTCTTCGACTTCGTCCATTTCACCAAGTCTCTGGAAACCATACGGTGCCCACCGTATCATACGATGATCAACTCCCTCTGATCATACGGTGACACCTTCAGCGAACTCCAGAACTTCAGTCTTCAACTCCCTGCAGTCACCGTATCATACGATGACTGGCACCGTATCATACGGTGACTTCCAGTCTTCAGCCTCTGCATATCCTGAGTCACTGAACTCCTTCCTGCAATCACCGTATCATACGGTGACTGGCACCGTATCATACGGTGGCTTCATCTGCAGCTGGAACTTGATCATCTCCTTGATCCTCGCTTCCAATTTCTTCTTCCTTGGTTTCTCTTCACCTCTGTTGTCACCCTAGTGCCTGAGAGACTCTCTGAGCATCCACATACCTCTACCACTAGTGTGACCTAAGAGAAACGACTCGATCCCCCTTGATAGTCCGGTGTTTCCTATGGACTCAAGCTTACATCTACACCAAGCCAACACTTGCTTAGTTCTAGCATGTCCTTAGCCTTGATCCATCTCCTCAACCGCGACCTCCATCAAGTCCAATGATCCTTGTCGTCTTCCATCGTCGAGGCAACCAATCACCGGGATGTAGATAGAAGATTGTTGTTGCTCAACCAATTCTTCCGATCATGTGACCATATGAAAACCTGTCCTTCATCCAAAGATGTTAGTCACAATGATCTTGTTGCCACAAAGGACAACCCGATCGAAACATAATGTGCATAAGATATGTAGATAAAACTAGCACAATTACATCATCATGATATAGGATATAAAAGCAAGCTACATGATGAATAGACAAAGCATGCATGTCATGGTAAACATATGTAAGTAAGATCACATGACATGACATGGCAACATGATGACAAGATAGAGTATGCATAAATAACAACAAATATGTCATCATTCACAAGAGATAAGATCATCATGGTATAGGATATAAGGCAAGACTAACATGATGATCAAGAGCATGTCAAGGTATAAGATACATAGAGAAACACATGACATATTTACGGCCCGCACTGTTACCGTGTGGCGAGGCGGTTTGACCGCTGTCATCCGTCCTCGCGAGACGTGCGGGGCTTGCGGTTCACGTCTCCGGACAGTGCCGAAGGACGTCCACTTCCGGCCATTTAAGACGCTCCATTGGCCAACCTCCGACTTCGATAGTCCGACCCCTAGGGTCGGAAGGCTGGGGTCGGGCGCCCGGGGTCGGCCGAGGCGGAGCCTCCGACCCCCGGGGGTCGGGAGGTGGGTTGAGGAGTTGGGACTTCCTTTGCACGTGCGACCTCTCCAGTTGCGGACCATGTCGCGCATAGTGGGCTGGGCTTTTACCTTGGTGTCTTTGGAGACAGTTACGGCCTCCGGCCCAGTCCGCGGTCATTTAGGCATAATTGCGGGTTTATGTGGGTAATCGCGGGTACCTGGTTTTGGGTACCCGACACATGGAAAACTAGATTTTTTTTAGAACATGGGAAACTAGATTTTGTCCATCTGGTAAGGAAACAAGCTTTATTATCATATGTTTTATTCTCTTTGATGTATAGCAATTCCATATTATAAGTTATTATGAGTCATTAGAAGGACATTGCTTTTATCCTTCTGTTGTCATATAATTAATGCATCATAATTCATTTGTACATCTAAATATAGTCACAGCCATAAGATATTTTATATGAAAACATTATTTGCAGTTTAAGTTATAAATACAACTATACGAGTATTCGAATGACAACACCCTGATATTTGCAGCGCATAAAAAACCATGTAATAAACGTATTGTATGACGATGGTCGATCACATTCGTGGTATCTGTAGACCATGTGTTCTTTTGCCTCGAGGTTTCGTTGATTATTGCGAGACACTCTTGCTATGTGATGCGCTGCCTTCAGTATGAGAAGAAATGTTTACTTCTTTGTACGGCCATGTACTCTCGCCATTCTATTTCTAACAGCGTGCTCCATGCAACACACTGGCTTTTCGATGCAGCAAACTAGTTCAGCACTCCGGGGCACTTTTTTTTTTTCAAGCATCGGTGTTGACAACAATCTATGAGAAAAGGAGATTTGCTCATATCTAGCCTTTTAAACTATTTTTATCTGGGTCCATAAATTCTCAAAACGAAGATTTGGGTCTTTCAAATATTGTGAGTCCATAAACTCTCGAAACAAAGATATGAGTCTATGACCTTAATTTAAGAATATACGTGGCTGAAGCGAAGGGTGTTCAGGTCGCATGGTCGCTGGCTTTGCTTCTCACGGAGGCAGCCCGGGATCGAACCCCACGAAACGCACCAAGCGAACGGTTGGTCGCATTTTCTCTGGCTCACCTCCCTGCGCGGGCCGTGGTTCCTGGGAGCCGGTGAGGCTCGGCCCAGCAGGCTTCGGTGGGATGTGATTCTTCTTCTTATTGAAATTTCAAGGGAACGTCGGACCCTTGAACTCATTTTTTTTTAGAATATACGTGGTTGAAGGGCGTGAATCGTGATTCCCTCGTGTGCCGCTTAGCGACTGCGTGAATCGTGAGGTTCACATGAAGAGCATCACATGTCTCTATGAACCCAGATGAGAACCTCAATAGTCGTTATGTGATGCTCTTTTAAGCTATTTCGAATGACTATATAACTTCCTCTCATACATAAAAAAGAAGGTTGACTATGTAACCAAACAATCATATCAAAAGGGAAAAAATCTAACTCCCAATTATTGTTACTGTTCACCCTTTTCTTCTTTATTTTGAAAAATTAGAGATTTTTGTATCTACGCTTTGGTTTCTGGTGAAAATGTTTGTGGAGTCATTGGAAGTAATGCCGCGTACCATGACTCTAGGTTGTCGAGAGTTGAAGAGTGAATAAAATACTAGGTTGTGCTATTTTTCAAAGATGGATTCAAACCAAATGAGGCTGTTGTAAAAGGTTTTGAGTGACTAATACGTATATTTATTACCTAACAAAATTAAATGATAGTTGACTGTTACCCCAAGCGGAAGCATCAATTTTGAGTCATTTGACAAAAGAACTTTGGAAGCTTGTTCCTCTATCCATAACTCGATCATAAACCTTGCTTTTAAATGTTTTATATTCCTGCAGCTGTAAGAAGTCACTAAGGCCCCCTTTGGAACGCATGATTTTCATAGGAATTTCACAGGAATCAGTTGACTGTTCATAGGAAAAACGCAGGAATGGGAAAAAATCCCGCGTTCCAAAGGCCCCCTAAACCACCAATTTAAAGTGTTGTATCACAAAACTACATATTTGGTATGCCATTGTATCGCAAAACTACATATTTGGTGTGGCAAATCGTAAAACTATAGATGTATAGTAAAACTGTAAATGTATCGCAAAACTACAGATTTAAGGAGTCAATTAACAAAACTACAAATTTATGCTGTGAAAAATATTAGTTTTGTTTTACTTAAGCATTTTAAATCTGCAGATTCCCAATACACTGCTCACGGAATCTATAGTTTTGTGCAACAGAAGTACAATAACTCTATTGTTTTCTGATATACTCATTGCATCTATTGTTTGGGATACTTTGACAAAGAATATATAGGTTTGGAAATTTACTCAAATTATAATTTTCTCCAGCATTTTAACTTCAATAAACAAACAAAATTATAGGAAATTCAACGTATTATAGTTATGTTCCCCATAATTGTGCAGGGTCTATAGTGCATTGCATAAACTCAAACTTGGTACATTGTAAACATTGTTAACAATAAACTCCATAGTGTCAAAATCAGCTCTCTAAACTACGAAGTCAATAACTAATGATAACATGTTAAATACCGCTCTAATATCATGCTTAGCCTTCATTGTAGATATCCGCAGCAGCCAACCCCAAGTGGCTCCAGTTTTATTTCGTTGCTTGCTGGCGTTTCATTTTTTACATGTACCCATACAAGTTGTTGAACTTTCCACAGCTGCTAAATTTACAACATACTACCAGGGCCTGCGGATGCTATCAACAACAGGATCCCATCTAGATAGCAAAAGTTTGTATGTAACCTAGCTTGCTCAGCTTCTATCATTAAAATCCCTCCCTGTAGCAGATTCTTCACCTGTTAACACCCCCACCACAAAACCATTTAAGGACCAAATGTGATTCTCTGAACAAGATCAGGCCTCCTCTTGCTTGGCATCCGAAGAAGGCCAGTGATTTGCATCTCAGTAACAGCTCTGCAGAATCTTGCTCTGGAAAACATCGTGTTAAGGATTACATCAATTCAGAATTTCCTTTAAAGAGGACAATGCAGCTTTCACAGAAAGTGTCAGTCAATGCTCTCCTACAAACTAATTGCACAAATCTGAAAAAGGAATTATTAATAACGGAGTAAAGGGTGGTTCAAAATCAGGCTCGTATCATGCTTTGGAAATGCGTATTTCAACTTTTTCTTTAGTGTAGCATAGAACAATGAAAATTGTATTCTGGAACAACTTATAGTTCAAGGATACTGGATCATAGCGTCACCCTCTGGTGGTGTGGATTTTGATTTCTTTTTTGACGGAGAACTGTGTGATTTACGTTTGCCTTTTGAATTAGTGCGGTTGATGATTCCTTCAAAGGATATGTACCAATCATGAAGATTAATAACATCACCATATTCTTGGGCTAGATTGCACCTGTAAAGCAGAAGGAATTCACATCAGCATGTAGTATAAACGTACTCCATTGTGTATTAAATTAGTTCAAATGGATCCCTATTCTTTTCCTGTCACAGGATCCTCCAAACTCAATACATTCAGCAAAGCTCTGCACAACCAAGTCCTGTAATGGACTTTTATACCATACCAACGAATAGTGGTGGAATACCATTTCAGAATATTCTGTCACGTACTCACGTACCATCATAACCGTGCATGCCATGGTTTGAATATTGTCTGGCAAGTCAAGAAATCCGTCAAAAGTATAGGAATTTTTTTTTTCCTCGAATATGCAGGAGAGCTGCATATCTTTGTATTAAGAGAGAAACGGCCCCATACAAAATCTAAGCTAACCGGCTCGTCTCCTTGACCAATACTCAGTGTATTAAGACCCCGTGCACCAGCAAGGCACCACAAGTGGTGTTCGTCACTCTCCTTCAAAGACACAAGAGTTTCAATGCTTCCATCGGACACAGGACGCCAAAATGATTAGTGTGTTCAACCCTTTCCTCTTTTCTTTCTGGACCTTATTGATTGCTTAGCGCCACCAATCTGCGAAGGATCGCTCATGCTGCCTAGGTACACATCCTTGCAAACCCAACGGGCTCAACAATTGAAACAAAAATTGGCGGGCATAAACACAATTGGTGAGGATGTGCTAAACATTCTCGTCCTCTTGATCACACAATAGGCATTTCTAATGACTCACTTGAAGGTGAAATGATAGCTTGCGGGCCTTTCTAATGACGTCAAGCCCAACTAACAGCATTATTGTTGAAGGGGCAATACCAAGGGTTTGGGAAAGAGTCTATTTTAGTTAGGGTTCATTAAGGATGAATATGATTAGTTTCTTTTGTCAATGCTAGTAATATCGTGTTTGAGAACAATTGTTTCATAAAACTAAGAGCGTATAGATATTCCATTGAGGTTGTAGAATGCTGAATTTTCCAAAGCAAATTGCTTCTTTTCAATCATGGGGCAGTGATATTCAAAGTTTAAGGAAAAAAACTTCTCTGATTTCAGTCAAATATTAGTTCAAAGAATATTTTAACTTACATAACTGACGTGTCATGCAAGGATCCTGACACAGCAGCTTCACTCCTACTGCAGCAAGAGCATTTTAGATGGCTGTGTGACTTCAATAGATCAAGCTGAACCATTCTTCTTGGATTTCCAATCAGCGCCTAGATTGAGATGTAATGTCAGAAATAAAAAAAAAAAACTTTCTTTTTACAGATTAAACACTAAATATTACAAGATAATACAAGTTTTAGTTCCAGAATAGCAGCAGATTTTTATGTAAGAAGAGAACTCACAGATTGGAGAATGCCAACATTCTTGAAGCAGATGATTTCATGAAATGGTAAACACTCAACAGGAACCAAATATTTCCTGTTTGAACATCTAAAAATTAGATGCTAAGAAAAGTTTGCGGTGCCTGAACATTATGATGGCAATGCCAATGTTATCTTGATGGATATCAAATTTCTGACTTGAAAAGTCATAAGAACAGCTAGATCCAATTTTTTCAAAATAACAGGTTTAAAATTATACCAAGTTTGTATGATCTTGGAATAACTCCGTACCTCTTAACATCATGCAATAGCACAGCAGCTTTATCATTCAGTGGTACTGTCCCATTTCCAATACTGCTGGTTGATCTCCTGACACAGCACAAGACCTGATGGTGAGAGAGTTTCAAGTAATAAAAAATGAACATATATATTAGAATTTCAAGTACCTAAGATACCGAACCTTAAGTTGAGACTATAATACTGTAATCTATGGTACTAAAACAATGATTCTGTTAAGTACGTGTTTTATTTGACTGTGGCGTGCCGTCTTTAGTTTCTGTTAAGTGTGTGTTTGGATGCGTTGAAGGGGGTTTCTACCTCTTGTTGTACTATATTTTTTTCTTCTTAATAGAATGAAACGCAGCTCTCCTGCGAGTTCGAGAAAACACTCATTCTTGCATTGCATGACCACTATAAATTATAATTAGCATATAGTTATTGCTTGACATTATTAATAATTACTCGATCGATCAAATTTTACATCAGAAGAGACGTACCTTGTCCATTTTTCCTTTGTGATCCTCACACTATCTGCACCTACTGTGGCTGACTGAAGCTCTTTCAATTTGTCACTGATCTGTAAAAGAAATGATAACATTGAGAAGTATCCAAAATATTCAGGCTACGAATATTGCATTTACTATGTTAGACCTCTGCCATAAGTTCACATCTGGTTTCTCCAATGTAAACAGAGGAACAGTTATCCGTTCTGTCAAATTAGGTTCTCTAGTTAAGAGTGGTACAAATATATATTTTTTTGTGAATTTGTAACAAATATAATCCAGCCAGAAGAATAATTAAAAGCCTACAATTTTAACACCAAACAACAACCCTTTTTGCACAAGACATACAAACAACCAGCATCGCAGAAGTCTATAACAGTCAAGTCTAGTCGTTTAGTGGAGACTAACAAAATGATTTCAAATCCCTGATAGATCGAGGTGTTGGAGGGAATATTAATTTCCCAAAAAAGACAACATATATGGAACGGAGTAAAACTATTAAACTAGGATTCAAGATGTGCATATAGTTTAACAGTTTTATTCTGTTCAGAATGCATGCGGAATTGTTCTTCGGAAGGAAATGTGCCGGAGGTACCTCACTCATTCCGTTTAAATGGATGCTCCATACGTCAAGAGCCCGTGATAATGTATCCATCGGCAGATACCTGATCCAGAAGAACACATTTCAATCACTATCATGTTCTTCCTGAAGACAACCTGAAAAGAAATAAGCCCTACAGCAAAATCTATTATACAAATTGCTGTATTAAGTTCATACCTTACTGTATTAATTGCTTGATCTATAAATCCATTTCCAGATCCTAACTTTACTTCAGATAAGTTCTCACTAGTCATCTTAGAGAACGAGTCTCTATTTGATGCATTTTGAGTTAGCAGACCTGGGTTAACCGCCTCGCAGAAAATATCTAGAAGTTGAACTTTGTCGTGTCTTCCAGCTTCATACAAGCACTGCAACAGAGAGAGAGAGAGAGAGAGAGAGAGAGAGAGAGAGAGAGAGAGAGAGAGAGAGAGAGAGAGAGAGTATGTACCCAAATTAGTGTTCTGGATAGTACAGTCGTGGAAGGATAAGGCACTTTAGGTTACATTTCATTTCAATCTTTGTCCATAAAGCTTGCATTTTAATCCGTAAATAAAAAATGTGTGCCCAAACCAGACTTATTTGTGTAATTTGCAAAGACATGTTTGTTATACTATCGTTAAATCATCAGGAAACCACATTGTAACTGCAAAGTTTTATATAGAGATACTATATATCTTTGACATGTTAGGGGTGCATGTCATCATGCAATAGCTGACATATTTATCATCAAAAACAGAAAAATTAGGAGCAAACAAGAACTCACCAAGAGAACAGCACTCCAATCCTTATGCA
Organism: Eragrostis curvula; assembly: GCA_007726485.1. Classification (NCBI taxonomy): domain Eukaryota; kingdom Viridiplantae; phylum Streptophyta; class Magnoliopsida; order Poales; family Poaceae; genus Eragrostis; species Eragrostis curvula. The sequence continues at coordinate 29,862,885 of CM017439.1, forward strand.
CTTTCAGCAGCTCTGACAGTCCTGCTGCTACATTTTTCCTAGAATTACTTGAGTTATTTCCACTGCATGACAAATTTTTAAGTTCTATATAAGTATTAAAGTACAGTAATGATGGAAACTGCACTGTCAAGTTTTATACCTTGCACATGTGGGAAGACCAGACACATATTGCCGCATGGCTTCGGGGAGTGCTACAAACTTCTCATGCAAATATTCCTATGTGGTGGAAAATCAAGCATAAAATATGTTTGCATGGTGAGTTAGATAACAAAGATTCCAATAAATAAGTTTTCTTTTAAATAATAAAATAAATGAGAAAGTACAAGTTAGACATTAGTTACAAGTAGCAACATATAAAAAGCTAATATTGTTCAGAACAAGATATAGCAACAACCTCACAATCTGCTTCAAGCATTCCCACACACAAAAAGCTCAGAGGTTCTATGGAGAAGTGTTTACTGCATGCAAGCTGAAGTTTGTTTCAGTGCTATTACCCAATGCATATGTACAAATTATAAACAACAGCATTGGTAGTGTGAAAAGAAAAATGATGGTGTAATATCACGCACTAACCTTCAGGGCACTGATAAATGAAGTTATTGTCCCATCATGCCTGAAAAAGTAATTTCTGAGGAACATTGCAACTTCATGGCTGATGCAAAATCCAGCGCATGGTTTAACAAGAATGGCCTCAACAAGTGCATTCATTCTATCAGAGGGAGAACCCAAGGTGAGTTTGCAAGGCTCCAGCCGTTGAAGAGCTTCTGATGACAGCAGTTTTCTTGGTGCATCAAGGGTTGTTGCTATCCCCATTACAAAGAAGATTGGAATCTTAATGACCCATTCACTACAAAACGAGACCATACATTAAATGCAAACATGAAATGTTTGTGCATAGTTGAGGCGCATTTAGGCAAAATATTTAACAGAAAGTAACAAAAAAGATAAACAAAAAGGAGAACTACACAGCAGGCTCACGATCGAAAAAAGAATGCCTTCTGACAAGGATTTCAACAAGATTAGGTAAGTTTCATTGAACAGAAATAATACCAATGAAAAGTAAGCTACAATGATATCAGTTTATTCCAGATAAAAACTCTTTTTCGACAAACAAGTTCAAAGCATTCGATGTGTGACGCATGGTTGAACCGAAACATGTACTACTATTCAGTACTTAGATACAACAATAGTTATCCCAATGTTTCGACATAATGATGCTTGAGTCAGAATGGACGGAAGCACATGCCTGCAAGATTGAAGAAATCGAACAGATGCTATGGGGATAAATTACCTCAGCATCATCACAAGCTCTCCCAGCACATCACCAGAACATTGCTCCAAATCATCAATAATGATAATAATAGGATGGTCATAGTTCTCAGTGTCACAGTACCATGATGCCAGTGCAGATACATCAGCAACCTGTTGCAGTGGAGAAAAGCAGCAACAGGCAAATTGAAGTTAGAATGCATACTACAGTCACAACTAAACGACTGTAGTATAAAACATTCAAGCCCAAGGAATGTCACTCACATCTGGAACATCTGACAGCAGCTGCCTCAATAGGTTCCTAAAGCAACTACCGACTCCATGTTTCGCAGACAATTCGGCTGCTGACAACTTGGCAAGGTGACATCCGTTAGACTCAAGATGCTCTGCGAGATCCCGAAATGTTGTGATGTCATCAACAAACTCCGCATTCTCTGCAAAAATGAGAAGTCCAATCCATCAATCAAGCAATTATTTTGCAGTAGAAACAATTATAAATTGGACATTTGACAGCAAGTGCTCACTGGTGAGAACAAATGCCGTCGGTACTCTTCTGCAGATAACATCGGTTATGAGAGGGTACGGCTGCTGGATTTCAGTGTGGTGAGGCTTGGCGACAGCGCGGATAGCAGAGAAGGACTCCTGCACCCACTGCAGCACCTGGTCGAACAGCTTGAGGTTGATGCCCCTGAGGACCTCCTGTTGGCAATCCGCAAGAATCCAAATAAACCAACCGCAGGACAATAAAACAGACTCATCAGGACTTGCAAAAATTGGGAAGTAGAACCAAATCATGCGAGGATGGTAGTACGGAGGAGCGAGGGGCATACATCAATGGTGGCCTGGATCTTGGACCAGGTCCGATGGAATGCCTCTAGGCGGAGCCGCTCATATAGCTCCGAGTCATCCCCATCCGTGGCATCGACATCACGAGACCTCTTTGACGATTTGGGGTTGGGGGAGGCTGGCTGCGAGGTATCGATCCGGCGCCGGCCCCGAGAAGAGGGTGCCGAGGAAGCCGTGGACGCCTTGTGAAGGACGAAGAACGGCTGCAAGAACGAAGCGATAATTGAAGCGGGATCGAGGAGTGCACGAAGCAGTTAGCATTCCACAGGCATGTATAGAGCAGGCGGGGCACCTGGATGTTGCTGGCGGCGGTGAGGGGGGCGTCGCAGGGCGGCGCAGCCATAGCCTGTGCCCAGATCTGGCGAACGGGTTCCTGAACCGGATGTGCTTTGCTAGCGGAGGCACGAATGGAAGCGTCGGAAGTCGGCGGCCGCCGGGAATTCCTTGCGGGGAAGAGTCGGAGGATGGAGAAGCCGCCGCCGCCGCTACCGAGCGCGCGAAAATGGGATTGTGTGTGGGAGAAAGCGCGCGCGTAACTGGGGGTAGATAGATCGGCTGGGCCGTGATTATCCATGACCCACATGTCCAGCCCATTTTTTCGATACTTGTCGTAGCCCAAGCATAAGGGGGGAAAAGCAAAAACTAAAAAAAATAATCAATCAAATATATAAAAAAAAACATATCCGGATAAAGGATCGGGGTATTGAACCCGACGTGAATCGAACACGCAACCTTCTGATCTGGAGTCAGACGCGCTACCATTGCGCCACGGATCCGGTGGTGACAGTGGAAATCAGTAACAGTATTTAAACTATTTCACTTAATCTGTACGTCAGTAATACCACATGATGATGATTGCCACTGCCGTAACAAATTGGTGCACGGGATAAGGGCAGGTACAATGGAGTTATCTATGAGACCGCCTTATACTGCCACGTAATTTTCAGACAGTTTATCAGACAACAGATACAATAGGTGATTGTTTCAGTTGTCTTGTAGAAATAGCATCTTCCCTTAATTTATTATCGAGAAAAGGAATGTTTTTGAGTTGTATGGCAACTACAAGTTGTACAATGATGTGTAAGTCGTCTCATACTCTTAAATTTAGCGTTGAGGTGGTTGCCCTCGCGAAACAATCGACTCTTTCTTTTTCCTCCTCTCTCTTTCACCTCATCAAAAATTCTACGTAACGTTGTATAAAACGGCCTATGAAATTGCCTACGTATAGTGTTGTACCTGCCTTTAAACGGAGAGCTAGAGCACCACAAAATAGTGAATCGAGCCCGGCGCGATAACTGGGCAGAAAGGCTATAGGTCCGGGTATGTGTCAGAAGTGGACTTACACACAATGATTGGGCATGCGATATAACATTCTTATTTTATTCTTAAATAGATTTTATCATGTACAAAATTATAACAAAAATATTAACTTAGTGAGGCAGTTTTTAGACAACATCACACATTGTATTTGCATCAAATTATAGGATAGACGGAACTAGAGAGCTGAAATTTGGATCATAATAACAAAATCAAATTAGTTGTTTCTCGTAACAAATATATGAAGTAACTCTTGGTGCTCTCGTATACTTTAGGTGGGTGATTTTTTCTAAATATCTTGTTTCAGGAGGCATCATTAGAAGCAAGTTTTATACGTTTGTCAGAGTATCCTATAGCACCAAGAGTTACTTTCAAAACACTTGTTACGAGAAACAACTAATTTGATTTTGTTAATATAACATGATAACGAAATACATGTGGTGACTTCATAAATATCATTCAAAGGAGTAGAGTATGTGTTCGTGTGTGTTTATATTGAAGACAAGTGGAGAGAGAAATTATGTTGCCGAACTTGCCGTTTAAGGGCTCGTTCAGTTAGCCCGGGGTCGTGGTCAAATCCACGTGGAACGCCACGGCGCGGATTGAAATCTTGTCCAAAAGGGAATGCGTGTTCGGTTACACCTAGTCAGGATTGCAGCCCCGTCCGTCCCAGCCATTTCCTCGCCTTCCCGCCTGGGAATCGGGCCTCGTGTCCGCACTCGTGGAACGAATTCGCTCGCGATGGGGTGACGCTGTGACGGTAGCGGAGGGCAACGAGAGGCAACAGCGTGGCGGCGCGAATCGACGGTGAGACGACACGGCAGC